>JAODKE010000146.1:4926120-4969431 GCA_026779605.1 Mormyrus hasselquistii
CAAGGTGCAATTTAATCATTCGGAAGGAGAGCTGAGCTCCAGCAAGGTGCAATTTAATCATTCGGAAGGAGAGCTGAACTCCAGCAAGGTGTGATTTAGACATAAGGAGGCAGAGCTGGGCTCCTGTAAGGTGTGATTTAATCATAAGGAGGGAAAGCTGGATGTGGAAGCTCTGCCTATATTAAACCCTGCTTATGCACAAGGTTTTTCAGGAACACAACTGTTATAGAACATATTTATTAATGTACCATCAATTGCTGAAAGCGATATTTACGTAATTAAAAATGTCAGGAACTGAACCTTTGCCTGTACATATGGGACAACTGACCAAGGGCTTGATATCTGGATAACTAGAGGAACCAAAACAAGATTGTGGGCTAGCTTGAGTGTAGTGAATTTCAGGGGTCTTTAGTTTAGGCGTCAGTAAAAATAGTTGACTTTTTACAATAATGATATATAAATGAAAAATGGTTTAATTTTAGCACTTCATCATGTAATCATATAATTTGTATTTGTAGTGATAATGTATATATGCTGCAGTTTCATTTTATGAAGAATCTACCTCTAAAAAAAGTGAAGCATCAGCAGGGGGGCCGTTGGTATGTCCCAGCATGTTCCAGACCTTGTAAATAACCCTTTCAGTCATTATTGTGAAATAGCTGTGCTGTGTTCCTGATTGTCCCATGTGCCCTTACTTGTGTTGTATGTGATTTCTGACCAGTCCTCACATGATCCACGCATTTTCTCGTTTCCACCAACACCGAGCCAATGCTGAGCTGGTTCTCACTTGGTGCTTTTGGGAACCTGCCAGCGTTTCCACTGGTTTCAAAAATGAATGGAATGGAAATGGTACGTAGGCGGAAATGAAATTCATATCTGTTCCGGTTTTTGGATTTATTTTGATCTGTTTCGGATCATAAGTTTTTATAAACTACCAACTGAAAAAGATGTTTTCTCAGTATGACTCGTGTTATGTCTCTGTTGCCTGTATCCAGTTTTATTTCCGTAAAAGGTTCCCCCGTCTGTGTGAAAGTGAGCTTATTCTCGCTCGCGGTTTTACCGCTGTCCTTTTAAGGAATGCACAATCAAAGAGTCTGCTAAAAACTGAACTTTGTTATCTACCTCGTGATCTTGTATGTAACACTGTTCTGCTAATAAACTGGCAAGTGGTTCCCGTGCTGTCACTGGGCATACTAGACCTATATCGGTTATGGATTGAATTTTCAGGGTACTGTATGTGGAAGGTTTTACCGTGATAGTCCCACTTTTTCTGACGTTATGCCAGATTCTGAGACCAGCTTTTCTGTGGTGCTGTGCTGGAGTTTTTTATTTTTTTTTTTTTGCAGTGAAAATGCACAGAACTGGATTCGGAAAACGCCCGGCACTGGTTTTGACAACACGCTGGTTGAAACGAGGCAATGAGACCTCCTCGTGTTTCTTTGTGATGAGTGATATTAGAGTATTGGGGGTCGTGTTCTTGTTAGATTTGTGTGTTGTTGATGATGGTGTGTTGGCTAAGGGTCCTTCAAAGAGCTGTTAATGAAAGAACCAGGTGTTTGTGAACATGCTGCTTCACTTCTTGCCCGCTCTCCAGTGCCTGGATCCGTTGAGCGTCACAAATTTGCCCTGATCTTTTTTACATTTGACTGTTATTTTCAGCAAATGTCTGTACAGCAGCGATTCGCAACCCATCATAAAGTATTATTTTAGTATTATTATAGAGTTTTTACATGAGATAAGCGTGGAATTAGGACAGAAACCAGGTTGAGTATAGTGACCATAATGCTTCCATTGTAATAAAGGGTTGCCAACCCTTTCTGGCATGACTGTCACGCTTTCTGACTCTCACACTCACGCAACAAATCTTAGGGCAAATCTATATTATTCCATTATAAAACTAAAATTAGCTACATGCATTAGGACAGTTTGAAAACCCTATTAATTATTTACAAGGAACTGTTACATAGATGTAAATGTATGTGCATGTGTGTCGAATTGAGAATTTCACTCCAGCCCACTGACCTAAGTTGGCAACCCTGGTAATATGATTCCTTAAATGCAACATAACATTTTTAAACAGGGGGAAATGCCACAATACACAGAATAATTTAAAATTCTTTCAAGGAAATGATTGCATATGCTAATTTATAAATTAGTTTGCCAAAGTAACAGAGCAATGATTCAAATTTGATTATTCCAGCACAGTAAATCTTGTTAAAGAACTTATTAAAATGTCTAAACTAGTGTTTTTCTCAGTGAAAGTGCGAAGTTTTCAGTCAGTGTGAATTCAGCACGCATTTATCTAATTAACTTTTTCTTTCAGTAAACAAAGCTGATTTTGAATTCTGACAAAAACATTGACTGCTCTTTGTATAGTTATGAATTTTTAGTAGAGTAATAAATGTCATGACTGTTTTTAAACTTTTGTACGCCAATGACAGGATATATTGATAAGATTCACTCACTATTGGCATTTAGAGAAATCCTTGACATTGAACTAAATGCGTATTTAACTGCTGAATTGCTTTGGCCGTATTAAAAATACACACAAACAATGTAAGATGCATTTTCTTATTTATTGTGCAGTGGTCCAGTACACTGCACATTTTCACATTAAAAGGAATGAAATATTTAATGCTTATCATTTCTGCCCCAGTGGCATTTTATGCACATGTACTGTAAAAGCTGCTTTCTGTACATATGAGCTGCCTTGTATTGTTTGGTGATTGTTTGTTGTACAAGTGGCATCATGTTTCCTATTTTGTTTCAGATCCTGGCTAACATAATTATCTTCATATGTGGTAACATGGCGGGAGCGTATCACAAACATCTGATGGAACTGGCTCTCAAACAGACGTACCAGGACACCTGCAACTGCATCAAATCCCCCATCAAGCTTGAGTTTCAGAAACGTCAACAGGTCAGGTGGTTTTCTGCCTCACATCATTCCTGTAAAGGGTGTTCTTTTTTTTCTTTGCTCAAAGTTTATTGGGTGGGATTGTGCATCTTTTATGATCTTTCATATTAATGTTGTACCAACATTGTTTATTAGAAAATAAAGGCTCTTTTCTACATATATCTACATTCAATCTACATTCTTAAAACATAAAAGAATGTTAAAAGACATCGTACGGCAGTACAGGAAACAGGAGCATGTAAATAAAACGATAATTTGTTATCCATTTTGCTTCTCTGGTCTGTCTTTTGTTTTATATTGTATGACAGATTCTTCTGGAAATCTGAAGCTGTCACTGATGTAGTTTTTTTACTTTAATGCCGATCGAAGGACTAAAGAGCTTTGCATTCTGGGAAACAGAAGTCTGCATGCTTGCTTTTAACATTTCCTCTGCTTTAAAATGCTGTTCTGAAAACACGGTGTTCTCTCGGATTATTACTGCCCTTTTCTGTGTTGCTGTAGTTAGCTGTGAATGAGTACACAGCATTTGTACTGTAACTCGAATTAGGACCATGGGGTGTTTCAACATGCTGCTGTTCTTTTGATGTTCTGATGTTTGTCTTTCTTGTTTAATTTTTAAATTGGCACAGACTAAGTTATTAATATGTTATAAGAATGTTTTCAAAACCTCTTATTAACCAATTAGGGATTTTTAGAAATACGATGATATTTTAAACCCTATAAGCAAGAATTTTAAGCAAGAAATCAAAAATGTAAGAAAGATTTGAGACTATATTCAGAGAATTTTCAGATGCAGGCAGGCAGCAGGCAGCCGCTATACTGTCTGTCTGTGCTGAGGTTCATCTCTATAAAGGCCTCAAGCAGTTGAAAATCAGCTCTCTGTATCCACACAGTGGTTTTGGGCGAATGAAGCACTGGCATTAAAGATCCAGAGAGTTTCCTCAGAGGATGTGAGTCATGTCGCTGGGTCGTTTGGGACTCTTCGTCAGCCGTGCTAAAACCTGAATGAACCTGGGCAGGTTCACCGCTAACGCTGAAACTGCAGTGTTTTATTTATAGAAACGACACCAAGTAAAGCACGGCCTTTTGGGCATGTAGAGGGGTTATCAATGGCCCGCATAGTGCTGTGAATAAAGGTGTTATCAATAAGTATTAGTTACTGATATTCAGATTTTACCTTATATATACAGTACCTATTTCTAGATACATTTGTGCCTGAAATTGTTTTCGTACAATTTTTTCCGTTTTTGTTAAATTCATTAGGAATGACATCTTATGCGGTTAAATATAGCGTTTAGTGATGTTTCATTATGCAGAACTAATTAAGTGTTTCGTTACTTGACTTGTGACCTAAACATCACGTAATTCCCCGGCGGAACATTAGCCCTTTCTATGTAAAGGAGAGTGATTAAACCAAGAGTGAATAAAAGCACGCTGTATGTACTCCTGAAAGGACAGATCCCTGCTTATGATTTATTACATTTTTAAATATACCAATACGTGCTCTCTTGTGTTAGCTTTTGATTGTTTATATGTGAAGGCCAGTTGCTTACTTAGCCTTGCTTACTTTTTTTATTTTTATTTTTACATTTCATATATTCTTCTTGGTAGCTGGAAATCAAAGACGTAATCATCTTGCCTATTCACAGCCACACTGGCTTGCATTGTGTTCACAAATCCATAATGACAAATGCACAACTTAAAAAGTACCATTCACAGAAGTGTTAAAATAGAAAGGTGATATTAATGTAACCAACCAAGTCTGTTACATATCATGAGCTCCTTTGATAGATTATTTATACTTTCTGAATATTGAAATGCTTCAGCCCCTGAACGCCAGATCAGTTTTGTAAACTTCCTGTTGTATATCAGCAGTTTTATTTATTTCTCAATTTACATCTGCATAACATGTAAAAGAATTGTTTAATTTCATTCCTTTGGTTTCTCAGCAAGTTAATTTGCAGTCTGTTGCTGCCCCCCTGGCAGTAGCAAGTTGGATAGTTTTGTTTTTTTTTTTACATTTTCAGTGTCCAAACATCTCAAGAAGTCCAGGCCAGTAACTACTATATTACCTGTGCTTTTGTTAGACTGCACACTTGTTCTTGTGTATGGCTAGGCAATGTTCTGTCAGTGAGACAATGAGAAATCAGACTTCTTGTGTGCTAATGCACAGCTGCTTTGTTTACCGCTGCTCAGACAATGCGTATGCGTGGGCTCCAGGGTCACTACACTGGGGGGAGGGGGGGGGGGTCCTTAAAGTAACCTTTGTGAGTCGGGCTGCAGAAACAACAGACCCACCCTTGCTAATGCACAGGACACGCAGAGCTTCTCACCCGTCTCCCACTGGCAAATGCAGCCGTAACCTTGTAAGTCTGTAATCCTTCATCAGTTAATTTTCACAGGGACAATGAGTAGACAGTCAGCTGGGGCCAGTGATACACTGAGGGACCGGCGAGCCGGGCCCCGCTGTGTGCGCCTTGCGTGATGATATTGAAGGCATCAGGCAAGAAGATGGTCGGTGATCTATTGAGGGTGCTGACGCAAGTATGGAGGGAGCCGGAGGGGAAAATCAGGGAGAGTATGGATGCTTGCAGGAGGAAGAGGATGAAAAAGAAGAGAGAACAACATGACGGTGGTATGGAACAACTTGAGGGCGATCTGGAGATACAAGCTGTCTGCCAGCTGGCAGATAGAAGGCAGCCTGGAACGAACTAATAAATCGAATGAGGATTCGACACGGGAAACCTCAGCTATACGTTTCACAGGCCTTTCTGTCACCTGACGGCGTGAAGGACATGGCTGGTGTGTGGCTTAGTCAGTTAGGGCGCCGTGGACCCAGATCTCACCGTCAGCAGAGTGATTTCACCACCAGGCTCTTGAGTAAGTCTCTTAACCCCCATTAATGTGGCTTTGGATAAAGGGATCTTCTCAATACATGTAAATCTACCGTACATTGATAAAGCCAGGAGCAGGAGTGATGTGCTTTCAGTACAACTCACCCCCTCCCACTGAGAGATAAGCTGAGGGCGGCACGGGTGAAGGCCACCCTGGTATCGGATTATCGACTATGTGACCTGCAAGCCACGGCATGTACAGCTACAGAAGCGGGTGTCCAAACAGCTTGCGAGCAGCATGGTGTCTCCACAGGGCACTGTCATTACGGTCCTGTTTACCTTCTACGCCTCTGACTTCAAGTGCACCTATAATGTGTGTCAACTGCAGAAGTTCTCGGGTGAGCCTGCTGTTGGGCAGTCTAACAACGAGCGGAAAGAAGAGCGATAAAGGAGACTGGTGACCAAATTTGTAGAGCGATGTTAGCTGAAGCATCTCCAGCTCAAATTCTGTAAGACCTAGGAGATGATGGTGGACCTTCTGAAGACTCCCTGTCCCCGCAAATACTTTCAGCTTCACTTGAAGATATGGACACCCTCGACAACAAGGGTCTCTACTTCCTGACTAAGCTCAGCTCCTTTATGTTTGTGGTGTCCTATCGCAAAGTTTCTGAGAGTCAATGCTGGCGTCAGCGTGAAAGATGAAGGCTGAAGAAGTTCCTCCGGAAGGCTGGCACAGCACTGGGGCCCCTGTAGGAGGCGCTAGAGGAGGAAATGCTGAATAAGTCCCCAGCCGTCTGGAGTGATGTCTTCCGTCGGCTCCATGAGACGGTTCCGGCACAGAGGAGTGTAGTGAGAGGAAGATGTGTATCTGAAGTGTATGAGGGAATATTTTCACAGGCCTTTCTTTCCTGCTGCCTTGAAGACTAATAATACTGTAACTCTTACAGTGGCAACTCTGACTACTTGACACATAAGTTATGCTTTTTCATGTTTGCACATTTGTGCATGTATTTATGCACATTGGTACATTTTATTTATCTGTTTCTTTAATTATATTCTGAGTTATTCTCCTGCCTTTCCTAATCTCCCCCCAGGCATCAATAATCTCTCTCTCTTTCTCTTTCAGTATAAGTCGTGCTCTGACCCTTAACCTCAATTTCATCCTAACTCAGAAGGGCAATAGGTCAGTGCGTTTTTAACATTTCTTGCATCTTTAAAGTTAATGTTGGCGTTGTTATTGCCGTCGCTACAGGAGAGGCTTTTGCTCTCGTTGCTGCCAGCACACATCGCGAGAGTGATGAAGGCGGAGATCATTCAAAGGCTTCAAGGCCCTAACTTAGGGCAGGTGGAGAACACCAACAACTTCCACAATCTTTATGTTCAGCGGCACACAAACGTCAGGTAATGCCTCCGATTCCACAAGCTAGAAAGGAAACGCAAAGTGAAATGTGTGACACATGGCGAGAGGCACCACTGTTAAAGTAAAAGAATAGCGCAGGCAGATATTTGTGTTTCCTCGTTGGGGTACATGGGAATAATGATATAATCTGGAATGTTCCAAGTTTCTAAAGTATCCTTGTGTTTCAGCTGCCTAAAGTTACTTTATGAGTATCTGCTTGCCTGATTTCAAATTACACAAGTACAAATAAAGGTGCGAACAGCAGAGTACAGTCGAACAGTATGTCAATAAGGCAATAAATTCGAATACAATTGTGACAATAAATACATAAACACAGTACAATGTAAGCACAGAGTGCAATGTGACTTATAATGCAAACATTGTGAGTATTACAAAGGAGTCGGAAAGTAACAGGTAGATACCTGACCAGTCATATACCAGGTTATAGTGCAACAGGCAGAGATGTCTGTATAAGCATCCAGGTTGTCGTGCAGAGTCTGCAAAAGCAGGGGCATTGTGAGAAATTCTGGGCCTCCAGAGAAAATGTCACCTTGGTCCCCCTGTAGAGTTGGCACTTTCAAACTGAAGAAATATGGCTCCCCCACAGTAAAATTTGATGATGTGTATTTTATGTATTCAAGACCGCCTGCAAAGTGCTGAACTGCCTGAGTCTGGCAGGGTATCTAGGCCTATCCACTGTCCCTGTGCAGACATCTACATCCACTCTGCCGTTTATGTGATTTTCTTACACACCTGCATTGTTGTTTTTTTTCCCTTCGCAGCATTTTGTATGCCGACATCGTTGGATTTACTCGCCTGGCCAGCGACTGCTCGCCCGGGGAGCTGGTCCACATGCTCAATGAGCTCTTTGGCAAGTTTGATCAGATCGCCAAGGTAAACAAGACACGCGGGCTGTAGTCGCACTTTATCAAGCTTTTAAAGAACTCAAAAGTGTTCAGATTCAGGATTCAGAAGCTTTAATGTCATTTGTACAAGTAAAAATACAATGAAATGTTTGTGTAACTTTCTGCGGACTTAAACGACATGTAACAATAATGAATAGTAAATGGCAAATAAGAGAATGCACAGTAACATGCATACAATGTATAGTAAAATACAAGTAGGAGCAACGCGCTGAGGTTACACTGGCAGTGGTTAGTTGCACAAAACAAATGAGTTAGTTGAATCTGTTCCTAAGTTTTGAAGTTCGGGTCCAGTTGGACTTGTAGTTTCGCCTGGTAGGGAGAAGTGTATGGCTGCAGACTGTCATTATGCCTCAGGCTCTGTGCCTTTGCACAACGCAGCACATCACTGCACATACAGCCTCAGATTTATCATACAGAATTATTCTTTTGCGATTATGATTCTTTTTAAATTAAAGAGCCCAAAGAATTAAAGTCATATTTCAAGGTGTCATGCCTATTTTTTGAATATTGGTATCATATCGTGTTTGTCGAGAAGCCATGCAGTCAGATAAAAATATATCCAAAATATCGTATTTTGGTGCATGCCGAAAGGCATTCGTCATTGTGTTTGTCATAATGAATCTAATTTTGATCTAATCATGGTGATGCACAATGACATGTATGTTTCTTCTGTCCTTTTTCCGAAACAGCGTACAGCACAGTTGCTACATTTCCTGATTTGGGTTGACACATTTGACGTGACCTCTAGGTTTGTACTTTTCAGGAAAACGAATGTATGAGGATCAAAATTCTTGGGGACTGTTATTACTGTGTGTCAGGCCTGCCGGAGTCGCTGCCAAACCACGCCAAAAATTGTGTGAAAATGGGTCTGGATATGTGTGAAGCCATTAAGTAAGTATATATGTATTTCCTTCTCACTTCGGGTCTCTGGTCTCTCTAATCTACGTTGTGAGTACCGGCCTCCCATTTCAAATGCAAAATTTGCCATTGTATCAAAATTCTTTATTGCCATTTCATGATTGTGCATACAACAAAAAACTGTTTACCTCACCCCTAATACCTGCATCAACAACAATGTCAAAAGGACAATCACAAAAAGAATAACTTAAACAATAAATAACACAAAACCAAGATTTATAGTAATAAATAAGGTGACACTGTATAGATATCAAGTGGTGAGTGTGTAAACCTGTGTAAAAGTGTCAAGTGTAAAACAAAAGTATAATACCGTGGTATAATGCGAAAAGCTTTAAAGCGATAAAAATGTGAACTTTGTTTTGTTCATTACAGGAAAGTGAGGGATGCCACTGGAGTCGACATCAATATGAGGGTTGGAGTACACTCCGGAAATGTCCTGTGTGGGGTTATTGGTCTCCAGAAATGGCAGTATGATGTTTGGTCACATGACGTGACTTTAGCCAACCACATGGAGGCTGGCGGTGTACCTGGGTAAGCACAGACCAATCATGTAGTTCACGCTGTTCAAAAAGTAGTAATACCTTGGTGGTTTTAGGACAGATATGAATGTTGTGATCGATCTGATTTGCAGGCGTGTTCACATCACGTCAGTCACGCTTGAGCACTTGAACGGGGCCTACAAAGTAGAGGAGGGGGATGGGCAGGACCGAGACCCCTACCTGAAGGAGCACAACGTCATAACGTTCCTTGTTATAAACCCAAAGGTAAGCTATGATGTGAAAGCCTGTAGGAAACGAGAAGAAAGGACGATCACTATTGCCAAGATCTGATTGAATGCTGTCACCGGCACGTTTTCACCAACAGCCTGAGGTCATCACATGGTCATTCATCCTTCCTCAACACTGTGAAAAGTGTTATTAAATCACCAGGCCCAAAATCCCGGTGACGGGGGGGAACCTCTTCTTTTTTAAAACTGCTGTTTCACTTAAGCCCATCTACAAAGACATTATTGCATATTATTGCATGGATTCAATTTGGATTACAGAGAATAACATATTTATAATGCACTGTGGGAATACCACATTTTTTAATGCACTGTGAGAGATGCCTATGGATGTACTCTAAATGAAGATCGCATTAAATATTTGTGACAGTGCTACGGAGAGCTGCACAGACCCTTTAGTGTAAGTCTAAATTTATCAGCATAATTATTCATAAGAATGGCATAATTAATGAACTCGCGCTGTCAGGTACGGGTGCATTTGACGGCCCTGCATTTCAGAAACCCAGTGGTCGTTTTGGCTGGCCTGTCTGTGATCCTTCAGTGTTCAGAGACAATCCCACTGTCTTTTTACTGTCCGATCATCATCGTGCTGTTGTGTGAGATATCTGACTGTGCGCAGAATAATGATCGCATTCTGCCGTAGACCTGAATACCCAACAGAGTGTGATCCTAACGCTTAGTTGTACAGTCCGTCTGGATCAGAACCTGCCTGTTCCAGCCACTGAATGCAATTCATACAGACTCATGTATAATTCGATCACGTAAACCATATGCCCAAAAGCGTGTCCTGCAAAAAGCAAGATGAAAACTCCGAATGTATTGTGAATTTTCAAGAATTTCAGTGTTCATGTACTTTAATGTTTACTTCATATGTACCTGTGTGTATTTGCAGGGGTGGACAGAGGTGGGTAACTCAGGTCCAGAAAGTAAAAGGCCAGACCAATATTTTGTTTCAACCAACCAGTTAAGCATAACAAGTTACAGTTACAGGGAACACAACTGGTTGGCTGAAACAAAATCTTGGTTTGGACTTTTACTCTCTGGACCTGAACTTCCCACCTCTGGGGGCGGGTTTGTTGTTTCTGGGGGAGCACCTTGCCACTGAGAATCTGTGCATGTTCCTGCATTGAAAGTCAGGTTTGCATATACTTCATTATAAACCTTAAATTGTGCTTGGGTGGTTGGCAAACCCTACAGACTGTCTACAAGGAAATAAAACCGTTACCTAGATATCAATGCGTGTGCATGTGTGTGCAGACTTGTCTCAAATTAAATCTCATTCCAGCCAGCTGACCAAAGTTGGCAACCCCGCTGAGAGCGGAATTCTTAGCGCCTCTCTGTCGTGTTGACCTGCCGTCGTAACACGCAGGCAGAGAGGCGGAGCCCGCAGCTGCATTACCGGCCTCGACACACTCTGGACGGCGCCAAGATGAGGGCCTCCGTCCGCATGACCCGCTACCTGGAGTCCTGGGGGGCCGCCAAGCCGTTCGCCAACCTTCACCACCGCGACAGCATGACCAACGAGAACGGCAAGATCAACACCGCGGTGGGTGTGCTCGCCTTTCGGCCCGAGGAGAGGGGGGCAGCCATGAGTCCAGGTCGCAAGCTAGCAAATTAGCAGCCTGTGCTACTGAAATGTTTTTAATATGTAATTGAATTGAAATAGATTGTTTTCTGCTGCTTTGGGCACAAGGGTGGGGGTGGGGGTGCACAGCAGAATGGCCTTGGGTCGCTGAACACCCAGGGGGCTTATCTTGGCTGGTTTAGGGTTATGATCATAGAAGTGAATGGAGAGTCCCCACAAGAATATAAAGACCTGTGCGTGTGTGTTTGTGTGTGTATCCGTGCGCGTGTGCGCTCTGCACATTCTGCCCTTGCTGTACAGGTTCCTGATTCTTCCTGATCCTCCTGTTTCCTCTCAAAGTCCAAAGGAAGCTAAATGATTGTGTCTGTGCTCTGCAAAGGACTGGCGTCCCGTCCAAGCTTTTCCCAGCCATGTGCCTTGTGACGGACAGGCATCCTCTAACGTTTCCCCAGCCTTGCGCCCTACGCTGCTTGGGTTAAGCTCCAGTGGTTAGAAGATAGACCTCTCTGCTCAGGTGTTACGCAGCTGTTAACATTAGCAATCTAATTTCAGGATGTGCCACTGGGTCAGTACCATTTTCAGAGGCGTTCAGAAAGGTACGTCACACTTCCGGCTATTCAGCATTGTGATATAAACACAAGTTCTCTTGCTGATTTATATATTTAAGCTGAGTAGATAGGATGAAATGGCAGTTTTGAATTATTGGTATCTAGTCAATAGTGAAATGGGCTGCAGTATCCATGGCAATTGTACTGAGCTGAGACAGACAACAGGAGAAACAAGGAAGTTAGTTAGGATCGGTTAGGGACAGTGGTGCATAACATCATCAGTTTCATTCTCCCCCAGAAATGCCAGATGTTTCTGGGCTGTTATTCTGTACATTTGACGATGGATATTTTCAGTGGGAAAAACAGTGTTAATACCCTCCAACTACCCATCTGTCCTGATATGGAAAAACGTCTGTTGATATGATTTTTAATTCATTTTCACAAACACTCCAGCGCCATGTTTAATGACTGTTCGCAATAACCGTGTCCTTCTTTCAAACCAGGACTAAATCCCAGAAGAAGAGATTTGAGGAGGAACTTAATGAGCGGATGATACGTACCATTGACGGCATTAATTCCCAAAAGTATCTCACATCGATTATTTACTCCAAATCACTGGACTGAAAATAATGTTTTGTGCTTTTGTATAAATATCTGTTTATGTTTAACTGACATCACACTGGAATCATATTGGAAAAAATGTAAGCACCTGATCCCCTCTTCAATAAATTTTTTGAAGGTTATTTTTTTTCCTTCTTTCAGACAGTGGTTAAAATCTGAAGATATTCAGAGGGTCTCATTGTTTTTTCACAATAAGGCCCTGGAGAAGGAGGTGAGTGTGACAGCACCCCTTAGAGGATTAATGGAGTAAATAGGCAGCCACTTCTGTGACGCGGGCCCATGTACTCCTGCTTATCGTTCCCATTTTAAAGGCCAGTAGCAGACAGATGTCAGCCCTGAGCCGCGTCTCTCTCCCCCCCCCACAGTACAGGGCCACCACCCTGCCGGCGTTTAAGTATTATGTAGCCTGTGCCTGCTTCATCTTCTTCTGCATCTTCGTCGTGCAGATCCTCGTGCTGCCCAAGTAAGTGTCCTTTAAGCTAATGAAAAGTCAATGACTGTGTTCTAAGAACCCCTCTCTCTCTCTATGTGTGTGTATGAGATGTATTCCTATTGCTGTCATTTTTCAAGCATGGTTTTCTTAAGACCAGTGCCGTTGCTCATACCTCATACCTCTAGGCTTGAGGGTTGAAATCCCACCTCCCAAAGTCCACAGATAAATGCGGAAATTGCATTTATCACGTACATGATAGATGGGTGGGTTTTAAATATCATTATTTAACCCAATGCATCAGAGGTGATATCGACGATTCAGGTACTTTGACTTGACAGGACCGCGATGCTCGGAGTCTCCTTCGGAATGGCATTCTGCTTGCTCTCCTTGATCCTCTTGCTCTGTTTTATGGGTCATCTCCTGGTGAGTGATGTTTTCTTATATGTATGTATATATGCATGTATACACATAGATATAGGCACTCTCAGATAAACAGACATTTTTTGTTTGAAAACACGAACCGTTTTTGGCAAGCATTTATTTTTTCATTTGCCGGTGCTTTGCTGAAATATTTTTTAATGTTATGTGTCCGTCAAAGATTTGAAATATCACTGTTTGTGTGTTAACTAAGCAAGTTAAAGTGTATATGATGCCTTTCACAGATTTTCTGGGGTTACTGGTAGCTATTAAAATAGTTATCTTGAAATGTGTGTGGCCTTGCTGCATTGGCAAATTCAGGACTTCTGTAACTCTACATAGCATTTTATGAAACATGTCAATAGTATTTTTATAAGGGGGATAATGACAGAAGATTCTGTCAATGACCTCTTAAGTAGCTTAAGCAGTGTTTTTTTTCCCCGAGCTATTTTAGGTTTTCAATATCTGAAATGTTCAACATCTTTGCTACTTTATTAGTAATTTTGCCATTTCAGTTTAAGAATTTGGGAAACTGTGTTTAAATGTGAGGATGTGTAAATGTCAGTAATTCTAGGGACAGAACATTTTTAATATGCTGCATTATGCAGATGAGACTGAATCTTTTTTCCTACAACTAATTTATACTAAATGTTTCCTGAGTATAAAATGTACTCAGTTCAGACTCCCCTACCTGCCCTCTCATATTTTTAAAGCTTTGCAACTGAAGAAGGTACTTCACAGGCTTTTAGGGTCCAAATGGACCAACTTCGTTATGGACTGGGCCGGACTTGCAACCTGCGGGCTGATCACGTTTCCCATTTCAGCAGTGCAACAAATCTGGATCTACATCCTGGCTCTGGGTCCTGAGATCATCTGGAATCATCGCTAGCAAGCCGTGGTCACGGATCACACTCACTATGACCACCACAGCCCTCATATTGATAATGGCCGTCTTCAACATGGTGAGCTGCACGATGACCTAGCGTTCGATTTGCGTTCCCCTTTTGCCCAGAAAGCTACCACGCCAGAAGTATAAAGATGGGAAAAACGAGAAAAGCAAAACTTAAAATGCAAAACACGCCAGTAAATGAAGAAAAGGTAAAAAGATCGTGAAGAATATCACCCCTTTAGTGCTTTGGGCGATGGCCCAGTGCCCTGCGATGCCCAAATGCAGTGTTCAGAACAGCTACATTCACACACTGCATTCACAAATCAGCTTTCCGTTCCTGATTGGTAGCATCACGCAAAACCCATTTTATGTTATTTACATCTAAGTTTCCAGCTCTGCTGAGCCTCTGCATTCTCTGGTATGTTTCAGCCCATCCCGCTTGTGTGCAGTTGGTTTCAACAAATTGTTAATCTGTTCCGCAACCTTAACATTTTCTGCAATTTCTTTCCCATCTACCTGTTTCAAATGTAACTGCTTTTAAGGGTTTCTCTGTGCTGCTAAAATTGTCGGGTCTTCGCAGAGGAGTAGAGCACATTTTCACAGATGACCGGACCTTGGAATAAGCCAGAGGGGAAGAAGGCTCGGTTTAAAAAAATTCATTACACACTGAGTGCCCTGAAGCATAATGGCTAAAAAGAGAAGGAACAGGGGAGGAGAAGGGTGATTTAATTTTCTTACATGCCAGCCCTCTCTGGTCAAATAAAGGGTCACAATAGAGAACTTGTGAAATAGACTCTTAAAGACAAGACAGGTTGTAATATCCTTGTGCTATGAATTGTCCATACAGAAGATATATTGATACAGGCAGGGGTTTATAAATCTCAGCTATGGCAGAAACTGAGGGGGGTCTCGTTCCCTCCCTGACTGTGAAACTTTACATTTTTATGCATCTCAGATGAGAAATGTTTAAAAAGGTCACATGACTTAAAAAAAAAAATCACACTACTTCCTCCAACAGCTTCAGTCCTGGAATATTACTGTTAAAAAATTACCAGTATGTCCTTAAAATAACCAAGGGAAGTGAGATGGTAGCATTGTGAATGTAAATTTGTACTGGTGATTAATTGATAAATCTTATCGCTAAGTTATTATCTTTGTCTTTCCTAAAAGCGGAATATATCTGATCGGGAGCCAGAAGCTTCTGCTCCTTTACCTTTAGCCACTGGGGAAAATAACAATTTGAGTAGCCAGTACCAGGTTTAGACCACAAATCAATTTAAGAGATTCTGATCTGGTTTCCTCCTCACGTTGTATGTCAAAGGCATCGAACTGAAATAAGACGGCTGGCTTATTAGGCCGAATTTTCCTCGTTGACGGGCTGCTAAAGGCCATAGTCTGAACTGAATCGCTTATTTGGGTCAGCATGACCTGTGTCCTTCACCCGATTGCAATACATAAAACACATCAGGCAGCCGTTAATGCCCCTTTGTATTCCTGTTGGGTGTTCAATACATATTATGTTACATGCTTAGTCTTACATGACACAATGACATGATGTTACAGGTAGGTTCCCCTTCCTCAGATCCCTCTGTCGTCCTTTTGATGTATAAATGATTTGCTAGAGTTTGTTATTTTTCTGTATTTCAGTTCTTCTTCGAAGACAGCATGACCCCCCCAGTATCAGTCCATAATATATCAAACGACACTCTGTACCACGCCAGCGGTCAGCACATACACATAATGGAGAAGAACAGCTTCTACCTTCCTGTAAGTCGTTTTTTCTGTTTGTCATTTATGTTCTGATGACTTAAGATCGACTTGACATCAACTGATCTATCGTTTTAATTGAGTGTTAAATAGCTTAAGTGTTTCATATTCATCATGAATTGTTAAATATGAAAATGATGAAGCGGCTTTCAGTCAATCAGCGACTGGCAGTTGGAACCTGGTTCCCAGAGGACCCATGAGGCGCCCCAGCCTTTGCCTGTTTTAAATCTTTTAAAATGCCTGTTTCTTTTTCCTCTGCCTCTATATTCATTCTTATTCTGCTTTTTCATGTTATTGTCTTTCCACTTTTGTTTTGTTTACCTTATCTATGTGAAGGATTTTGGGATAGCTTCGTATACAAGAATTTGTTGGACTATAAATAAACTTGCCCTGCCTCGCCTTATCAGAAGACAATGAGTAGTGGTCTAATTAAATGGACCAGCACTGCCTGTTTCCTGCCTGAGAATTCACTCACTTAATGCGCTCAGATGTGGATACAGCTGGCCGTGGCAGTGATTCGCTGCCAAGTCAATTTCACACAGGGGGGTTGGACGCAGGGAAAAGTGTGTGCTTTACAGGTGTTAGTGCGGATGCCTGGGCCGAGCCGCACGCCAGTTCAGGTGTGTTGTTATCAAGACTGCTCTGCTTTTCTGAATCGCCCCTTCGCTTTCCTGCATAAAGGGTTAATGCCTCTCTTCAGATTTGAGCAATAATGAGATTTGAAAGCGTTTGAAATCTAATTAATCAGCTCAGCGCTTCGGTTCTTCCAGTGAGGATTTAATTTGAATCAATCAGCACTCCCTGCTACTTTGACTGATGAATGCCCATTAATTTCTTTGTCAAGGACTTGTGATTCTGTCCATCGTGTTTTGTGTTGATACATGACTGAGCAGCGAGGAAACTCCAAGCCTTTCTGGGTTTTGGTAAGGGATCTTGTAGGTCTTTCTAGCATTGGCGTGTTTTGGTTTTCAAAACCCCTTGTCTTCTGTCAGTATTTTATCTATAGCTGCATCCTGGGGCTGATATCTTGCTCCGTGTTCCTGAGGATCCACTACGAGTTTAAGATGCTGATGATGCTGACTGCGGTGGTGGGTTACAACATCATCTTCCTGCAGACGCATGCGCCCGCGCTGGATGAGTACAGCAAGTTCCTCTACAAGGCAGACATCTTAGAACGGTCAGGCCTGGTGACATCACCCAAATGGGGCATGTGCTTGATGCATGGCTGCTGCGTGTATTTGAATGATTCACTTAGGCACTTGTTGTTTAGCACAGTAGAATATGACAACAAGGAAAACAGGGTGACGTTTATAGAATAACGCAGAGCAAAAAGCCAGAGGTAAAGCGAACCTAGACAATGGAAAATGATGATAATGCGCATTTAAATAATCGGTTTGCATTTAAATAATCAGTTGGCTGTCTTAGATGTGACTTCCACTGCATTCAAATTAGATGCTCGATTTTTTGTTTATTAGTGAACCCCATGCCTCATGTTTCTGCATAAATATCTCTGATCTCAGGGTCCCTGGTTCTATTAATAGAGTTACCCCATGACTGTGTGATAATTTATGAGGGTGTTTAATGCTTAACACCCCTGGTATGTCTCTTATGGCCAGTGGATGTGACCCTGATTTGAAATAAAAGGCCCTTCTGCCCAAACACATGCTTATTTCCACTCTAAATGTGCTGTTTATGGGTGCCAAACAGCATACCCAGAATGCACTGGTCCTCGCTGGCTCTCTCGGTATTTATAGGCATGGTGTGAAGCATTTGTCTCTCTTATGGCCAGGAGCGCCTTTCAGGACGTTTTCCCTACCTAGATCAGCACAGAATGATGTGTAACATTTGTAGCTCTTTCCCTACAATAAAAATATCCTCTCACTGACTGCATGCATTTGAGAAGGGAACAGAAAGTGTTTTTTTTTTAAGAGACAGGAATGTGTCTAAGATGGACCCGGGAACGTCCTGAGCTGACAACGGCTGGGGCTCTCTGCTCCGTAGCAGTGTCAGCTGCGATTAAGCCAAATCGACAAGTTTAAGTAACTGACAGCTCGTTGGCGATCCGAGAGGAATGAACCTCACAGTGGCTGGGAAAGTCCTTCGCGTTATCTGATGTGTTCTGTCCGGTCTTTACTTACAGCCCGGGGGTTCTGAAGGACCTGAAGACGATGGGTTCCGTCTCCCTTTTTATATTCTTCATCACGCTTCTGGTCCTGGCCAGACAGGTAAGGTGGCTCACGTCCCGCCTGCATTCATTGTAGCGGTTAGATTAAAACGCACTTTACCCAGCAGCTGGCGCAAGGTTGAGCGAATTTCAATTTGGAGATTAACAAAAAAACATGTTACTGCTATTTAATGTAGCATGATCACTGGCATTGTAAGCATCTTATCTGAATGCTGATTACATTGCATAAAGGCTATTTCTGTCACTGTATACCTGTATGTGGCCGGTATGACAATAAAGTCTACTTTATAATTATTATTGTTGTGTGACATAAATGCTGAAGCGCATATTCAACTATCCAATGAAACACGTACAGTTAAAGTATTTCAAGAGGAACGTTTGATGTTTGCGGTGCAGTGAACAGGGCTGAGCTCTGCCACGTCCTCCTGATTAGACTTCTCACATACTGTATGTTAAGCAAATGGAGCATGAAGCCTCCCAGCGAGAGTCAGACTTGCGCTCCCTACAAGGGCCTTTGGGCCCCACATAGGTGTACAGTATCATATTGGGCCCCCAACCCAGACCAATCCGAATATGCTCCGAACGGGGCCCTTGGAGTCGTCCTAACTTTCCCTGCTTTTACATTAACCCTGCATGTAGGACCTGGTTCACGTCAACGATTGGTTACCGCTTCCACTCCCAAGGGTCTATTTAACAATGTGAGAAGACTTTATGTATAAACAGTAACAGTGTCGGTATAGTTCATCATTTTAACTCTCTGACCTTTTCCAGTTACAAAAAGGTCAATAACATATACAGTATAAAATCTAATGTGAGAGATGAGAGGGACTATTTTACAAAAGCATTGTTGAGAAAACGTTTTGCAGTAAACATCGCATGTGTTCCTTTTAATTAACACGTTATACAGCACTCACATTTACCACCTGAAATTGCAATTGTATTACTAGAGAATGGGCAGAAAAAATAGTTATTCCCTGTAACATGCAACCTGACAAAAGCTCCCTGAATCCTGGTGCATGATTTAATTGGGTCATAATACATGCATATTTCAGAGCTTGACACCAAAGCTCAGTCTGAATAATTGTGTCACTGCTGAAACGTACCCAGGACATTCTCCTCAGAGACCCAGAGCCTATTTAACGCTTTCTCACTCGGGGAAACCCTCTCGAGATCCATTCCTCTCCGCACGCTCAGTGAGTCTTTCATCACCACAAAGGCTTGAGGTTCTTTTGGGCGGATTTAGATTACGTATCTGGGCTGACATGCCAGCCTGCTGTTGTCGGGCCAAAAAACAGCCCATCTTCTTGACATAATTAAAACAGACAGTCTACTTCAGGTTACAGTGCAAAGGCCTTCATTTATTAAAGATGGGGCTTGCGTCTTCATGCAATTATAGACCGAAGCCATGTCGTCAGATTTTCTGAGACAGTATCTACACTCACACGGAGTTCAAGTGCAGGTTTTTCTCTGCAGACCCGAATGAGGAGCTCTTGTGTAACTGGAATTTGAAGCTGATTGTGGCTTACAGAGGGTTCTTCTGATTACGATGAGTGATTATCATTATTATTATCATCAGCAATTTCAACAATATTGTTATATATTTATTACGTTTATTATTTTGCAACATAGTCTTAATTTTGCTTCATTGCAACACCTACTTTATATATTAGCCTGTTTTGTAGTCACGTTCTTTCTGTTTGATGCTTGGTAGGTCGTTCTTCTGAGCTAGTCATTAGGTCAGAACGTTGCCTTTAAGTCAGTAATTTCCAACTCATTTTGGCCAGTGTCCCCTTTGCTCATAAACGTACCCATTTCACCTGGGAAACAAGAGATTTTAACACAACAGAGAAAGGAAAATGAGGTTTTCTGGTGCTTGGTACATGTGTTCATCAAAACCAAATGCAAAACAATACTTACGTTGAACAGCCTTTAGGATTTGTACATATTTGCTAGTTAGTTATATAGGCAACTATAAATTAGATTGCATTGGGTGTCGGGAGGGACTGGAATCTGTATGCTGGTGGTTCATCAGACAGCCCCAAACCCAGTGAGCAGAGTCAGAGCAACGCCTTAACAGCCGTGAGGGTGAGGCTGAGGTTACCTGTAATGTGGGATTGTAATGTGTGATGTGATGTGTAAAGTGCAATGTGATGTGCAGTGTGATGTGTAATGTGATGTGTAAAGTGCAGTGTGATGTGTGATGTGATGTGTAATGTGATGTGTTGCTGCCTTATGTGAGGAGGGAATAAGAATTGCGAATGATGTTGGTCTTTCTGGAGCCTTAGATGGAGCCATGTGCTGATTTGGTTCTTGCTTCACGATTAAACAAACCAGCCCAGTAATAGAATATAGTGGTGTGTGGTTCAGCGGATTAGGACCCTGGACCCATAATTGGAAGGTTGTCGGTTCAAATCCCAGGGTCAGCCAAGTGATTTCACTGTTGGGCCCTTGGACAAGGCTCCTACTCGGTCCTGGGACTGGCTGGCCCTGTCAAATTGGATAAAAGCACCAGCCAAACAAATTCAATGTAATGAAGTAAAGTCACTGAGAAGAACTTGCGTTAAGCTGGAAACTCTACCATGAGTGTGTTACTGGATATGCCATGGCCAGACAAACCTGCAACCAAACTGGCAAGATTCTCTCTATGGCTCTCACAAAGGCCCTGCTTTTATTTCTTGACTTGTCACTACAGAAAACCATGTGACCGGATTTTTATACAGTTCCTTTACCTCTGTGTCCTCTTGTAACAGAATGAATATTACTGTAGGTTAGACTTCCTGTGGAAGAACAAGTTCAAGAAGGAGTGCGAGGAGATTGAGACCATGGAGAACCTGAATCGCGTGCTGCTGGAGAACGTCCTGCCGGCCCATGTGGCGGAACACTTCCTGGCCCGGAATTGGAAGAATGAGGTGAGGCTGGTGGGCCGGTGTGTAAGCTTGTTGGCTTAAGGATCTGTACCTGGATTCAGAAGGTCATGGGGTTAAATCCCATGGTCATCAAAGTAATTATATCACCATTCATCCAACGCTGGAAGAATGAGGTGAGGCTGGTGGGCCGGTGTGTAAGCTTGTTGGCTTAAGGATCTGTACCTGGATTCAGAAGGTCATGGGGTTAAATCCCATGGTCATCAAAGTAATTATATCACCATTCATCCAACGCTGGAAGAATGAGGTGAGGCTGGTGGGCCGGTGTGTAAGCTTGTTGGCTTAGGGATCTGTACCTGGATCCAGAAGGTCATGGGGTTAAATCCCATGGTCATCAAAGTAATTATATCACCATTCATCCAACGCTTTAGGATGGGTTGATGTAAAGGAAGATTGCTAACAGCCACCGTCCGAAACAATTAAACTATGATGTCTTTTCTGTGTTAGATTCCTTCATGATATCTCAAGCTGCTAATTTTCTTTATTATAAGCCACAAAAGGTAAATATAAATTGTTCAGTGCCTAATATTTACCAAACCTGGGTAACATAAGTACGGGCATCCAGCAAATGCCTTGGCTGCTAAATTTAGTGCAAAAAGTGGCAGTAAGCAATCAAGCTTCTTTTAGATTCCAATCTATTCTTTGAAATATTTTATTAGGAAATAGTCACAAATGTTTTCCTTTTTCATAAGAAACTATTGTTTTGCGAGAAAACGACACGTGGAGGAACTGTTGAAGTTTAGTATTTTTGTAGAGTGATTACCTTGCCTGTAGTACAATTTTAGGTAGATTTTCTAAAATAAAATGACATAAAATATATGTGTGTGCTCTCAATTATACATTGGTTAATGTTAAGGATCTTCTGACAAAAAATATCTTTTTAAGTATTGAAAAGCTCACTGGGTACTGGAATAGCATAAATCGCCAGTGGATTCTTGATTAACACCTGCACAGACACCTCCTAGGGACGTGATATGGTTTTCTGCTGCGCTCAGAGACGGGAGGCTGCCTTTTCATCATCTTTCGGCATAGTAGCTTGTCTTCAGATGGGAGAGCATATTGCTTTTTCCCAACTGCTTCAATGCTTAATGAATCCATCACAAAAAAAGAAAAAGATCCAAAATGGTTCGTATCTTTGAGTGCTGCATTTGCTGTGCTTCCTCGTGACCCGTCTCATGTTCATTTTAACAGGACCTGTACCACCAGTCCTACGACTTGGTCTGCGTCATGTTCGCCTCCATTCCCGACTTCAAGGAGTTTTACACGGAATCCGATGTCAATAAGGAGGGCCTGGAATGCCTCCGGCTTCTCAACGAGATCATCGCGGATTTCGATGAGGTATCTTAACCATCCAGCCTCAGTTAATTACGCACCACATATTTCTGTCTCACGCTGCTTCCTGACGAATGACAAATTGCTCCTTTCACACCTTGGCGGTGTAATCTGGCATGTCAGAAGTTCTGTGAGAAGCTCGAATATCAGCAACCCTGATTGTAGCCGTCTGAGGCGCACTGAAGCGCTAACAGAATGCCAGCCCTGTTCGGCCCTCTCCCCATGGCGGGAGGTGGGGGGTCGGTGTGTGGTTCAGTGGGTCAGGCTGCTGTTCCTGTGATTTGATGGTTGCCAGTTTGAATCCTATGGTTGGCAGAAGAGTCACATCGCTGCTGGGCCCTTGAACAATGTACTGGACATTTAAAACAATAGAAATAAACATGCAGTCAGTGGCTCAGTAGGCCTCAGGTTGCTGGTTCTGACCTTGGCAGGACAATCACATGTCTGTGGGCCTTTGAGCGAGGCCCATAACCCCCTGTCCCAGGGGTGCCGCGCATTGGCCGACGCTGCCCTGTGACCCCCGAGCTATGGAGAGATAGCTGGGGTACGCAGAGAGAACAATGTACCTGTGCAAATGGCAAATAGAGGCTAATGATTAGTCATTTTAAAAAGATGCTCAATTCAATGTGTGTTTTGCTTAATGGGAGAGAAACATGGGCTATACACAAAGTAAAAAGCAACCCAGTATACCTTGTTCTTGTGCAAATGCTGAATAAAGCTTTCATTTCATTTTCAGTTACTCTCAAAGCCCAAATTCAGTGGCGTGGAGAAGATCAAAACTATAGGCAGCACTTACATGGCGGCCACGGGGCTCAATGCGACGCCGGGACCCGAGTACACCCAGGTAATCTAAGCTTTGCAGACCTCAGGGCTCCTCGGGATTCTTCTCTTTTAAGGATCCATCAGCAAGGCTTCTAACACTGGAGTTCTCCACGTCTGTGAATTATGACAAATTCCTGTCACGTACAGACCTACATCACTGTAGCCACTGTTATTCAACACAATAGCTGACTGTCCACAGTGATGTCTGATGGGTCGGCTACTACGTGAAGGTGACATTCAAACTGGGAGAGTTTTAATGAATGTTTAAATTAACTGATTATCAATCAGTTCAAAGTGACAGTGCACCTTAATAGGAAATAGTTGTTTCCCTTCTGCAGAATTGTATGAAATTGTTAATAGTTAAATCTTTACAGCAACCCTGTATTTGGTCAGCGGTTATGGAAATGGGATTGGTACTTAGGACATGTACTCTTAAAACTGTTTCTTTTTTAACATTCTACCAGACATCCTCAGTTTTTGATCTTTTCCTTAGCATCACTACAAATGTGCATCATTGAAGACAACCAAGTTTTACTTCTTAAGAGCTTTGTAAATATGAAAGCCTTTCACTCCAAAATGGCTGTTTCTAAAACCTTCCTCAAATCTGCCGGGCTTTTAAATGTCAATATATCCATTAAATATAAACCTAATTTCCTGGCCAGGCTCAATTTATTACCGAATTTCCTTTCATTCTTCCAAAATGCTCCACAACAGAGATTTAATATATACCTAGAAATGTTATATTAATGGCCTTCATATTGTCTGTCATCCACAAGGAAAAATGAACTTTGAGAAATGTTTTCTGTCTGCAGATTAATTTTGAATAGTTTCTGCTGGCTGTTTTGATGTGCAGGGTCCCTGTATCTGTATTCTTTAAAGGTTTTACTGTATTTTAGGGCTCTGAGCTTCCATTGTCCTATTTTCCAGTGTTGAATGAATGTGTTTTGACCAGCGGTTTGCTTTTAGACAAAGGAGGGCTTTGAATTATGCTTTTGTCAAAATATTTTATTTATAAATTGCCTTCATTGTTGTTCAATGAATATATAATGATAAATATATTAAATAAAGTGGAGGAACACAGACTCTCGTGCAAGAAATATTTCACGGGCAGAATAAACAGGCGACAGATTTTTTAATTGCATGATTTTAAAAATGGGCACAAGTTATTTTTACAGGTGCGTAAGGTTACTGTAGCATGTCGGGGAGATCCAGTGGATTTTTAAATAGTGATGAAGTAATTTGCTCATCCGTTGCTTCAGTTTGTCTGAGAAATATAGCTGCATGAGAGCCAAGTGTAGGGAATGTTTTTGTTTTAAATAAAACTTAATGACATCCATCCCTCCTTTCTATAAGTAAAGAGCTCTGCGATCCAAGTGCAGAGTTAATGGCTTTAGAGCTTGACAAGCTCCAAAACCGGGGTGAGAACAGGGACCACATTCAGAGACCAATACAGGGCAAATGGGTACGAGTACAAGCCACGTCCAAAAATGAAGGACAGGAAACACAGTAAGGAGTAACCGAACCACTGGAGCAGCACAAGTCAAGTTCAGTAAGGAGCGGGTTCAGTGACTCACGAAGACCTGCCTGCAGAGGAGGCTGCTTCACCTCCCTTTGTGTTAATTGAGAAAAGGGAACCAGATGTGTTTGGGGGGTTGGACTACTGAAAGGGCGAGAACCTGCGCTTCTGTTGCCCCTTATCCTGCACATAAGCTGGAACCTCAAACCCGGAACCTCTCCGAAAGCCTGGGACACCATCACACTCAATCACACCTGGGAGTCAGTGTAGGGTCGCCCATGATTCAAACCCATACTTGAATCGATTTTCTCTGCATTTCCATCCGTTGGTGGTCATTTGCAGCTGCTGCTGCCTGATCTGAACGTGATGGATGTGATTCATGCTGAGACAGACATGCACAGACAGATCCTGATGTTCTGTTCTTAGTCACTTTCTGCTCAGGCAGATCATTGTCTACCGGTGTATTTCCCGGCTAGTGGTCCAGCAATCGCCCACTGCCATACAGAGCCGACAGGGAAAAGGTGTATCATAAGATGATCAACAGCGTCAACTCACCCGATCGTCTGTTCAGTAAACAGTTTATTAGTTTGCTTATTTTATACCTCATTGAAAATGCAAGTGTTGTATCCTGGGAACTGACATCCCAGGGAGCAACGATTTAGGGTGTGTGACTCGGCAGGTTACACTCTTTGCCCACAATCCGAAGGTTGTTGGTTTGAATCCCGGGCCGGGAAAAATCAGGCTGCTATTGGGCCCTTAAATAAGGCCCTTAACCCATGATTGGTCCTGGGGTGCAGGACCCTGGAGGACCCTGTGTTGTAGCCCCCAATCTTGCTTGTGTGTCTGATGGAGCATAAAATGGGATCAGTGAAAAGACAATTTCCCTACATGGGGATGGATATAGTAACATTTCTCTATTCTGTTTATTTTCCATGTTTTTTTTTGCACTTTTCGCAGTAGGCTACTGACCACATGTGCGAACCACCCGACAAAATGTGGCCGTAGGGATGGTGAAAGTATGCAGTGTGTGGTCTGAGCTGGGAGTGCGCACAGGGTTAACCCTGGGCCATTTTATAGTATAGCAATCAAAAGGCTTTCACTGCAGCGGCTCCAGCTGAGCCAATCAACATGAAACGGGCCGTTTTTGGTGCATTATCAGTATTAGAGAGACTTGTATTAGAATGAGCAAAAAAGGGGAATTGACGTTAGTATTTCAGATATAAAATGCTAAATATCAAACCAGGACTGCAAGCAGAAGATGCATTTTCATAAAGCAAAAATACATAAAGCTGGTAAATCACACAATTTTATATTTCTCAGTTTGGCCTATTATCCTCAGGCGAATATTGATATAAATGAAAGAGAATTTAATCCTTGCAGCGTGCATCACGGTACCCTCCCATTTAGCCCGCTCTAGAATATACACGATGCTCCGCGGCTTAACGGTGGCATGCGAGCTCCGCATCTCAGTCGCAAGCTCCTCAAGTGACGTCAGGTTCTCTCTCTGTCTCCTCCACCAGCGGTGAAACTGTTAATGTGATTGTTCCTCTCCATCCTGCTGTTTATATATACGAGATAGAATTCCAACTGGACGCTTAGGAAGCCTGGTTGAATTTGCCATTGTGGTATTTTATTTTATATATACACCATTCACTATTATGTCTTTTTTTGGAACAGTCACAAAGGGACAATACATTGTATAAAGCTGACACACCCTAAGCCCAGGGATTAAATGAGGGATCTTATTGTCCCAGAACTTGCTGAAACAGAAACAGAACTCGGTACTGTAGTTTTAGTTTTCAATGAATGAAAAGTTTGCCTTATGGTTACCCAGGGGTGTGACCCTTTGTATCAAAACAAATACGATGTTAAAAACACTTCTGGTGGTTGATTACAATGAAATAGAACTGATCTAGAGTCCGAAAAAAGTACTACCTAAAGATAAATGATAGTAATAGTATTAGTATAACATAATGGCCTGCTATGACACTGAACGGATGCGACTGAATCGATAAAAAGTAAAGAGATTTCAGGAATAAGGAACAATATACTTTAAGTGGCTCAGAAAAAACAAATGTGCAAATGGTCTTAGATATTGACAAAATTTTTTGATGTGGTTTTTAAAACTTGAAAAATTTGTTGTGAAATCTGACTTCATTTATTGGAGTTTTGTTGCAAAAAAGCTTTTTAACAGAGATCATCCATTTATGGATTCATATACCTTCATCAATAATTTCAGGAGCACAATATGATACCTAATATGTGAAGTCAATGTGACGGTGTCAAGATTTATGAAATAGCAAGTGGAACAGGGGAACAAATCACAGATGAATTTTTTGAAAGCCCAAAATATATATTTGCTGGAAATCAGCAACAGAAGAATAGTAATGATCTCTATCAAGACTCAAGACTTTTTATCGTCATTGTACAGTTGCCTGGACAATGAAATTAGCTGCAAGACCACAAAGATGCAAGAAATGTGACAGTCTCAGTACAAGATATAAACACAATATAAAAACATAATATACACAATATATAGGTACAAGAGACATTGGGGATATATGCAAGAGTATCATAAATATATTAAATAAGGAAGGAAGGGTTTTAGTCAATGTGAAACTGTTGGGTAAGTTGGTAATTGCACATTTGCCAAGATGTTGCACTGGACCATAGTCAGTAGCAGCAATGAGATGACTGTATGGAAGAAATCTGCACACACACACACTCACACACTTATGATCACCATAAGTTAAAAAATGGCAATGAGGGGGAGATTGAAGGAGTGATGTCAGCGATCTGGTGCATTAAGAGTTCTGACTGAGTTCTGTCTTGCAACTGATGAATCTGAACTTTTTTCCAGAGGGCAGCATGTTGAATAGCTGGTGGTTAGGATGGAGGTGCTCTTTGACACCTAGAGCTGGCAATGGAGTCCAGGGTTGTTCTGGTGACCCTCTGGAGTCTCTTCTTATCGGCAGCTGTACAGCCAGCGTAGCACACGGGGATGGCGCGCGCCAGCACGCTCTCGATTGTGGTTCGGTAGCAGGGCACCAACGTGGAGGGCAATGGAAGTTGCATCCCCAGTGGACCTGTTTGCCGTATAGGCAAACTGGTGGGGGTCAAAGCTGGGGGGGGGGCAGTCCTTTATGTGCTTTAGGACCAGCTTCTCAAAGCACATTGCGACCACGGAAAGAGCAATGGGTCTGCAGTCACTGAGGCCACTGATGGTGAGGACTTGGGGACTGGGACTGTTACTGCAGATTTCAGGCAGTGAGGGACAGTGGCTTGAGACAGGGAGAGGTTGAAAAGTCTGGTGAACACATGATGCTGACATTTTTAGTGTTTAAAAAGTTCTATAGAAAAGAGACGCATTATGTTTCTGTAATTTGGACGTCTATTAATAGCACAGTCCTCTAGAGGTAATACTTCAATATCTATAGCCAAAAGCACAACTGACTTCCTGATTTCCTGTTCATTAACAAAAGGCTATTCAGAGTGTCCTTTGTATTTAAATCTTATTGAAATTGAGTTTGGAATGAATTGCTGATAATGTTTTATTCAGTTTATGTTTATGCTACACTGGATTTATTACGTCGTGTGTGTGTGTGTGTGTGTGTGTGTGTGTATTATATATACACACAAACCACTCCATTCATATTCCAAACGCTTATCCCGGTCATGGACATGGAGAGACCTGGAGCCTATCCCAGACACGCAGGGCACAGGGCTGTGGTCCACCATGGATGAGATGCCAGTCCTTTACAGAAGGCAATTTAGTGATGCCAGTTACAGTAGCATCACTATGTTTGGATGTACTTACTGCAGGAGGAAGCCTGCATGGCTGGGAGAGAACATGCAAACACCAGACACACACAGAGCAGGCCAGGAGGCGTGAGGTCACCGTGCTACCCTGCGAGCCACTGTATATATCACATAGCTTTTTATTTAAAAAACAACCTTGCGTATAAAAACCTGTATAACACACCAAGACCCATCTGTTCCTGGGAGACCTCTGCTAGCATACGCCACCCCATGTTCACTGAATGCTCTCACTGTTGCACTTCCTGCTGATTTGAATAGCTGCCTTATTAGGTTCTTGCTTTGTTTGGAATATGTTATGTAGCTCTTGATCCAATACTGCTCACACTTGGCATTCACTGGAAACTCAGCTTAGTTACACTCGTGCCGCCTCAGCTCCTTGGCAACCGTTTGTGTGTAGTATGTTATTTGTTTAACTTACGCATCTTTTTAGATCAAAGTGCTAAAGCTCAGACCCCATTACTGGAGTGTAGCATTCATACACGCTGACATTGATGTACTCATTGACATATAGTGGCCTGTTCTATTCTCAGGAGCATGACAGACAGTACATGCACATCGGTACCATGGTGGAGTTTGCCTTCGCCCTGATGGGAAAGCTCGATGTCATCAACAAACACTCCTTCAATGACTTCAAGCTCCGAGTCGGTGAGTACATCTGATATACATCTGATTTCTCTCCAAAACAAAACTGAAAGTCTCTTCTTAAAAATCTTTTGGTTTTAAGGGGCGTTTGTTTAAGGTTCTGTTGAACAAATATATTTTTTTTAACACGACTGTAAATTCAACATTATAATGTAAGTCTGTGCATCCATTTATTACCGGATAAAAGTCACGCTCAGCTCTTCTCGAGACCATGTTTACACTGTCCTACTTAAAAAGTAAAATGTATCCATATGATAAAAATTTCATCGCAAGGTGGGAGCTCTGGAACGGACGCTCTTCAGGGAGACATGCTGTGAACAGCTGTGCCGCTTTTCCCCGTAGGCATCAACCACGGCCCCGTGATCGCTGGGGTGATCGGAGCTCAGAAGCCGCAGTACGACATCTGGGGAAACACAGTGAATGTCGCCAGCCGAATGGACAGCACCGGAGTGCTGGGGAAAATACAGGTAGCCATTGTTTAGCCGCTGATAAAAAAATGTCACAATTTTTTAAGGTGCACTTTGTGATTTTAAAAATTATATATATATTTTTTGTATTATTATTATTATTGTTGTGATTTCTTACGTTTTTACTTTCTGTGTTTTAATAATTAAGTTTCTGAAAAGTTTGACATAAGTATAGGCAGTTCTTTTTTGTATCGGATATTAAGATCTGTTGTTTGTATTACAGTGCTAATTTTACTCATGGTAGTCAGGCTTCGCTGTTAATACTCTGAGCCTCTATGCCAGTGTTTCCCAATCCGTTCCTAAGGGACCCCCAGACAGTCCACATTTTTGCTCCCTCTCAGGTCCCTGCTAGACGGTCCATGTTTTTGCTCCCTTCCAGCCCCTTACATCCTACTGCTCCATGCAACCGCAGGGTTATAGCAGCCTGCGCCAGCCTCATTAAAGCCCTGCTTCAGTAAAAGCTCATTTCTCTGAGCAGCAGTGCAGGAGGTTCGGAGTGGGGCTGAGTGCTTTTCCCCCATCTTCTCCCCACCCGAAGGTCACGGAGGAGACGAGTCGAGTCTTGCTGACCCTGGGATACATCTGCTCGTGTAGAGGGATTATCAACGTGAAGGGCAAAGGAGAGCTGAAGACCTATTTCATCCACACAGAGATGACAAGGTCCCTCTCACAGGGGAATGTCATGCCATAAACACGGCGATGGAAACCAGCCAGAATGTGAGGCGCCCGCCATCACTGACATCTGTAAATATCTCCGGTTCATCCTTAGATGCACGAAACCTTGGATGTATTTACATATGGTACCAGTCTTACAACATCTCATCAGCAGAGGCTACGTGTTGGCTACAGTGGGTAGAGGAGACTGACGTTTTGTAAGAAAATGAATGGAAGAAAAAAAAACAAAAGTGTTTTGATGTTTTAATGTCCTTGTTTTGTATAATATGTTCATTAAAGGTTTGTATGCAACTCACCTTGTTATCTCATCTCTCAGCTTTAATTTGACACAGTAAATTTAGTAAATATAGAGCTGTAGTTATCGGGATAGGAGATTTCTAAATATGCTCACATGCCAGCATGTGGTAGAGATTGGGCAAAAAGCCCACAATTGTCATCTAAAAATGAGTGGATCCAGTAAATGTATATTTAGTTACATACATTTATTCAGCAAAAAAGGGACCTGAAGAAGTGCGTGGGGGCTGGGAGGGGGGCAGGGGGTCGTTCTGGAAAGAGAGGAGCAGGCAGCAGGGGGGGGCAGTGCCCCTCCTCCAGCTGGCACTTGTCGTTCCTGCACAGTGTCACGTGACTCGCCGCGTGAAAAATAAAGCGGCTTAGCTTGGGATGCGGATCACTGGAGCATGAGGCTGGCCCCCAGGCCCCGGCAGGCGAGGCGGAGCTGTGGACACCGACGTCAAACAGACCCCAGGCTGGGAGCGAAGGTGGCTGTTTGGTGGCCTGAATGAATGACGAATGGAGCAAAAACAGCACACCCTTCTCAGGTGCTTAAATCCCCCCCCCCCCCCCCCCCCCCCAAAATAAATGTCTCTTGGATGCACTTGAAGATATTCTTCTACTCGTCTGCCAGTTTGCCAGTTTGGCTTCTCACAGCTGCTGACATAAATAACCGTTTGAACACAACAAAAATACCCAGCGAGAAAAGAAACAGCCAATTGGTTAAAGCAGTGAAACACAGCAGGAGATTTGAATTCTAGATGAGATCCATTTACCAGCTCATCCTCCAAATTGGGGATTGTTTCACGGAGTCATTATCAAGCTAACGTTTACAAACATTTGGTATGAAAGGTTCTAAATTATAACCACAAATTTCTTATCATATCCTCTGGTAATAATCCGGTGACAAAAGCTTTGTATGAAGCGTCCATATGAAGTAATAAAATGTAACTTATATCTAATCATGCACCATGATAAAACGTACCATGGCAAAACATGCAACAGTGAATTACTTTCAAATACAATTTATTTTTGAAATCTTATTTGTCATAGATGTCAGTACAAAAATAAAGGACGCATGCTTTTAAAGAATTTAATTTCATAGGTAATGGTATCACGGCAAACTGAAGTTACAGTAATGATCCATTCTCAAAGCGGCCAGGTTATTTTAGTTGACTGGTCATTCTTATTGACCAAAACAAAGGATGATGTTACTCAGCTTTATGACGCCTATTTGACGTCACAGAGCAGGGCCACTCCACGGAGAATCCAGTGTTCCGGTGGTACCACGGTCCTCAGGTCAACTGCAGCGATGTAGTTCAGATCTGTCCTTACAGGTTTCTTGTAAATAGGACACGAGTACAGACGGGAATCTTTCAGACCTGGACGGAAATCGAGGAAAGAAAATATTAGTTAAAAATATAAATTATAGCTATTTTAGTGGAACATTATACTAGCTTGGAAAATGAACACAATGGAACTTTAGAACATTTCAGGTTCTGGGATAATGTGATTTTTGTAAAAGCCTTCAATTAGCTGAGTTTTACTGTGAGAAGAGCTTGAGGACAAAATGAATAATGAAACATTTACGGAAGCAAGGCAAATAAAAGCACAGCACTGACAGTATTCGTCCAGGAAGATTATTTTTTCGATTGTTTGGGTCATTCAGTGTATGAGATGACAAAGTGAAATGCAATCACAAAGGATGTAAAAATGCGCCAGGAAACAGACCGTTATTTTCCGCGTACATCCTGATGACGGGCATCATCTCGAACAGCACTTTGGGCTTGGAGTCCACCAGTTTGCAGTTTCTGCGGTCCCATCCGGCGCCCTCGAGATACAGGCCATACACATAAACGCCCTCAGCGGGCGGCTGGCTGATGTCATCTCTCATCCACTTTGTGACCTCGTTGCACAAGACCATGCGGTCCAGGGCCCAGCCTTTGTTTGCGCGGGTAATTTCCTGTGTGAAGGATGAAAGCACAAGAATGACGTGAAGCTCCGTGTTTTTTTCCCCCCCAATTGGCTTTACTACACAAACACATACAACACAGATTCAGTGTGGTTCCACGGAAATTTCAAAGACATGCCAGGCACTGCTTCCTAGATGGGTGTTTATAGTCACTTGTCAAGGTCAACTGCCTTTTACGAGCTTTTTTCTTCAAGCTTCTAGCTGATAACGGTTTGAATGCCAATTCATTGTGGAGCTTCAGTAATTCCTTATCAGCTGTCATAAGCACTTTAATTATATACAGTGATAGACCAACATGAATGTCAATTCTCTTTGACACAACATTGTAGCAACAAAAAAAAAAACAATAATTATAGAAACAGATTACATCCGTGTATTATCCAGTCACCACACCTGTCTCATGGCTGTCAAAAATCCCTGTGGGTTAAAGAAACCCGTCATCCAGAAGCAGTTCGGGCGTCCTTCAAAAATCCAGGCCTGGAACTGACGGTTTCGCTCCAGCAGCTCAGTAAACCAGAACCCCAGAGTGCTGGAAGCCCAGGACGCCTGAGATGTAACGCGAGAGCAGATGGGACCAGTTACTTCAACCGAGGCGGAGCACGTACCCGTAATGCACATGTTTACCTCAAGAGAAAATCAGTCTACTAAACCGTTGTCACAGGTGTTCAGACTGAACGCCGTGCAAATCAAATCATTGAGTCACTTAAAATAGCTTCTGCTGGAAGAAAGACAGCCCAGAACTATGAGCCTGAAAATGTCGCAATGAGCTAATTACATCTGCATGCAAATCTGCATTTTCGAGACGGACCTCAATAAACCGCTATACCACTGGACTTGCGACATATCCAGCTAAATTATACTTAAATTATACTTTAAAGTAATACTTTTAATTGTGCATAAAAATAGCCATCATTAACACAGCATCAGACGAACCCTTAGAAAGTTAAAAAAAAAAAAAACAAAACACGTAAGACGCACGACATCCAGAACATGCCTTTTTCCAGCGAGCAGGGATGCGGGCATCATACATGCAGTCCAGGGCGTCCCGGAGGTTTTCACTCATGATGATGGTGCCATCGATGGCCAGCTTCAAGTCTGTCAGCGTGTTCCTCACCAGCTGGATGACCCTCTGCATGCGGTCGATTTCCTGCCTCAAGAAGATGTTCATGGGCTGAAAAGGCCCCATCTTCTGCAACCTCTCCCTTACCTGAGGAGGACATGCACAAAGGGTCAAGGATTATTATATGTCATTTTGCAAGTGGGTTACATGAGCATGACAAAATTTAGCAACAGCCTCTGTGACATAAGGAAGTTACATAAATTCATACATAGCAGTGTTTCTGAATCCGGTCGTCAGTGACCCGCAGACAATCCACGGTCTTGCTCTCTCCCAGCTCCCAGTAGGAGGTAGGGAGTCTAGTTTGTCAGGGAGCTGGGAGGGAGCAAAAATGTGGACTGTCTGTGGGTTCCTGAGGACCGGGTTGGGAAACACTGAAATATAGCCAGAGATGCACATAACTGGTACGCAAGTTCACTTTTAAGTTCACCTTTAAAAGCAATACATGCGGCAATCACTTGCTGTAAAAGCACAAATTCGCACTTATTTTATGTGCATTTACGCTGCAGTGACAAGACGTTACACTGCATTTTAACCTTTACCTGCTAATTCGTACTTCATTTGCAGTATAAAGATTAAAATGCACTGTAAATTCTTGTCATAGCAGCTCAAACGCACATAAAATACGTTCACATTTGCGCTATTACAACAGTTAGTTTTCGCACGGATCGCTTTTAAGGGTGAATGCCTACTTTCATACCAGTTATCTGCATCCCTATATAAAGTACAGTTCAGTACAGAGTGGATCACATTTCTGCACGTCTTGTCGGTCACCTCAAATGGAACATAGTCTGGTGGAAGCTTCTCCAGCATGTCGTCCGCCAGACGCCCCACCACTGCCTCTCGCGTTTCCCCACCCCCACTGGAGCTGTCTTTGGGCTGGATGCTAAGAATGGTGTCCAGTACGTCTTTAGCTAGCTTGCTCTGGTAAGTGATGTCAGCGTTGGGGTGCAGTCCAAACACCTCTGGAGTGTCATAAGCAGGAAGGCCCTGAAATATCACACTTACATGTTTAGAGAACATCACAGCTGTAGCTTGGCAAGTAAAAGAACACATATACACTTAAACAATAATTACGGTATTAAGAGGTATTACCTGCTATTGAGATCTGATACACAGTATCAAGCCTTTGGCTGTTATAACATAATTCACTTTTGATTACAAAGTGGCACAGAACAGATTTTTTACTGCAGATCCATTTGAGAGCAGAGTATTCTGTCAGCCCTTGTTTAGAGGACTAAATGGAGTTATTGGGAGAGATATCTTGTGTGTTTGTTTCAGGTTGTAAATGTAAATCGGCTGTTTCAGAAAAATGGACATATTGCTGGTAACAGAGAAAAAGCTGCTGGAAAATACAAGCAATTTGAATGAAGATACTGGCGTAAGTGCGAGACCCTTTATTTTTCATTGACATAAAAAAGATTATACAAAGATCATTGTAGTGAGTACATATTATGGATGAAAGCTATTAGGCCATAAATGTTTTTGTTTTAAATATCCAGCTTCTGACACTATACTCTGAGGGAGAGAGTATGCTTGTGATGAGTAAAATCAGCCACGCGTTCTTTGATAAGCTCCTTTGTGAATAATGTGATTACTTTTTATTTGGTAATTTCAAGGGAACGCAAGGTGTATTGAAACCATGAAAATCCCAAAATCAAACACCGGACTACATAAAACCCAATTAAAGCAAAAAAATAGCCTTATGGGTGCAATGGAGCAGAAATCACAGTAATTAATACAATAAGTAAAGCTGACTGCATTTTAGAAAGACAACAATCACAATAAGCCTGTGCATTAATGGTAAATCATTCAGTGGAAAGGAATTAGGGTTGGGTGGAAATAATGGGAGGGTATATCCTACCTGAATGTACTGGAGGTACTGGTCGATATTACTGCACTTGGGAACCGCATAACCCTTGTAGAAAACAAAGTCTGCTCCAAACATGTTCTCATTGAACCAGACCTTAGCAAAGGTATTCAGGAGACGCTTGTCGTAGTCGTCCGTGACTCTCCCACCGTACTGAATCTCGCCAATCATGTAGCGCACCGTGTTCCAAGACACCCCCTGAAACGATGCCACAGATCACCCAAAGAGGGCATAGCAGACCAGTAAAGCAACACGAACATGGAGATAAGACACAGACACTACAGGTGGATGAGACTCTGAGACATCTACTACACTGTTACTGTAAGTAGCACCCCTGGGAAGGAATACGGATAAAGCGCCTTAACATCTTGATATCTCACCTTCTTCACGTCCATGTCATCGAGATGGTTCTGCACAAATTGAACGGTGGCATTGAGGTCTGCCTGGTTGAACTCGTAAGGAATGTTCCAGCCCAGAGGGCCAAACTTCCGTCTCTCTTGAACGGTGGAGTGCAGGAATGCCACCCCATAGAGCATGGGTCTCCACTGGATCAGGTTACTGACGTCTAGGAGATCTTGGCTGATGCCTGGCCAATGAGAGGTCACAGGTTACGTCATTGCAATGTATATCATGATCTCGAACTTGTAAGTCCTGAAGTTCTTCATGGGCTGCTCCAATCGTATCCAAGTCGCCCAACAAACAGCACAGCAGACAAACCTCCGTAGGTTCTCCTCAGTCCCGCCTTGAGTCCCTGGGGTGGCTCGTTGGTAAACTTGATTGACATCTGCAGCAGGGTAATAGGGAATTGTTTGTGGACCTCAGTGGTCATCCACAGGCGGAAGGACTCGTGCACCATCTCAGACTCTGTCACCATGTCCATCAACTCATCCATGAAGCCCAGGCCGAGGTGACAGTTTTGTAGGAGGACCCAGCCTCCCTGTTGGCCCCAAAAACAAACAAACAAATAAATAGAACATAAGTAAACGGCATAACTCTGTAATTCGACTTTGTCTCAAGCAAGGTGTTTTACATCAATTAATTAATTAACACCTAGTAATTCCTCCCAAAGCAGAAGCATGAAGGCCAAAGTCATCATGAAGTTCTTACATTCGCCATGGTTTGCTGAAGGAGCTTGCGAGCGTGAACTTCTTGACCTTGACCCATCGATACATAGCGTGTCTCAATCTTCTGTTTCTTACCAAGGGCGATGATGGAGTCAGTGGGGTCAGAGCCCATGGACAGAAAGCAGATTAAAGGGGTATGGGGCTCTGATTCCTCCCACGTCTTTTCCAGGTCTAGGACCACATTCTCTGCATACCTCTCACCCATTGAATCCATGACGTATTTTCGAGCCTTATTAGAATAAATAAGAAATTGGCCATGAGAAGCAAAGAAGCTGCTGTTTCAGAATAAGATTCTCCTAGTCCTCTTTATATCGATGATCGCTACATTCAGTATCAAAAATAAATTATATACGATTATGTATTGTGCCACCATGAAAAAAAATCAAATATGTGACTGTTCTGATTCTGATGATGACACAAACAAGCTTAAGGTATTTCAAGCAGGACGCATAAAGAAAAGAGCATCCCTAGATACCTGAGCGATGGTCCGGTCTGGGCACCAAGAGCGGATGAGGAGTAGGTGTCGGAAGCAATCCAAGACCTGGTCATACGCATTAGGGATGATCTCCTCCTCTGGGGCATCTTTGTCAAACCAGCTCTTCCACTGTTTCTCATTTCGTCCAATCTATGTGGAGATGTCAGACTCAAAGGTCAAGCAGATCTCAATGAACTCATTAGCTCCGTCTGAAGGGTTTATCCTAAGTTGGGATGTTTCGCAATGCGCAAACCTTGCATTTTCATGTTGACAAATCGCTATATAAACGTGGCCCTTATTTTGTACATGCGAGTCCTAGCTACGATCTTCTGACTCTGCTGAGCAGCTAACGTTAACATTTTATACAGCATGGAGAGATCATTTTATACAGCATGGAGCCACAAAAAGAAAGAAAGTCAAAGACTGGAAGTCAGAACAGAAAAGCAGACTGTCTGAAACACCTGATGTGGACTCAGCAAACTTTACAGAGACATGGGGGGCAGGGGTGGGCAAAAAAAAAAAGATTCAGTGAGGCCCAAGAATAAAAAAACCCCCACCTTGATTGTACTCCAGACTGTGAAGGAAAAGCTGACACATTAACAACCAAAGTCTGTTTGAGTCCATATCATTTGTTTGAACAGAAAGCATAGAGCTAATGTTGTCATTTATGCTAAATACTAATTCCTTCAGTTATAAATAATTGATGAACCAGTTTCAAACTAAGGCTATTTAACAGTAAGCTGGGCAGACGGCTCCCACGGCGCCTGTCACTCACTCACCGGTCGGCATAACGCGAGATGTATCAAACGCTGACATGTTTGCGCGGAAGACGGGCATATGAGACCAAACCGAAGAGTGTGTGATTTTTCACGGTGCAGCTTTCCAGCTGGGATTCTGGAGATTGCTGCCGGGGGGAGAACGCACCTGATTGAGGATGTCAGAGAATTGCCAGAGCTTGCTGAGCTCAACCAAGTTCAGCCACGTCATGTCTAGAATCCACTTAGCTGGTTTAGGGGGACAAGCCTTAAGATCCAGGGAGGCGCCACCTACAGGAAAAAACAGGAAATGTGGCCTGTTGTTATGGATTCCCTAAAATATATTAGTTTCCTACTCGTACTGTATCAATCTAATGTAGTAGGAACATATAAATGGTTTATATATGGTGGAATGGGAAACGGCTCACTAGAGCTGGCAATATTTCTCTCGTCTTGAATGATATGCGATGGGAAAAGAATTCTTAAGTGTCTGAGGTAATAAGTGGTAGACCTCCTTGTCATCAATGAAATTTTCAGTGGAACAGTGGTTCATAAACCCTTTTTACTGACAGCTGTGAACATATAAGAAATTGGACATCTCCCTCAATTCCTGGAGGAATGAGATATAATGTGCAGTCACACTAGTGGGGAAAAATATCCGCTGCTCATTCACTTCATTATAGCCGTGCGACGTGAGAATCAGATTCTTCACTTCCAGTTGCTCAGCCAATCAGGTATGGTGTGGGTGGGGCTGACTCTTCAGCTTCACCGGCCATGGGCCGCGGAGCAGCCAGTTCTTTTTAACTATCGATTGCCAGAATATGAATTTGTAAACAGGACAAAAGCTGAGCGAGTGACACAGAGCATTCAAACGGGTCTTGAAGGTAGGAAGCTTATTATGGTGCATTTTCCTGATTAACATCACTGCACCAACACTGGGTGATTCTAAGTATGCGTACTTGACCGTACTCGTGTTCTCTTTTTCCCTTTTCAGAGGACGGTAAAAATCCCCAGATGTCATTCTTGCCCTGCCTCAAATATCAAGTGTACATCAATTACAGCCTCGACAAATTAGATCAATCCCATTATTCATTGTACCCTAAATTCATTAATGGTATTGACAGATACTTCCTGTCTTGAAACAAAATGTCACATCCTGGACCGCGCCAACTTTTGCTCGAAGCCGCAAAGACGACGTGATTTTTTTCCGTGCTAGTGTGACCGCACCTTTAGAGTTCAACTAAAGGATGATTGTGAAGCTGAAGTGAGAGTAGGGTTTGGAAAACGTGTGTGTATTGGGCTGAGAGTAACAGGAACAGGTGCCGGTGTTTCATAGATGAAGCTAATGCCATAAAACGTTCAGCTTAAACTTCCCCACTTCAAGTGCCCCTGTCACTCAGAAATCAGTCAAACGGGGCTGAAGCCTTCGCAGAGCAGACGAAATAGCACTCTGAAACAGCTTAGGGCTTTTCATCAATCCTCATTACACCAGCCAGTAAGGCGGCATGTAGACTCACCTTGTGGCAAATTGCTTCTCTCAGGAGAGACTCTGTGTCACTGGGCAATACATTATATATCTGTGACGCCATTGTCTTTGCACTTCAATAATCTCAGACATAATCTCAGAATGAACACTGACGTAGGTGTTTTCACCGTGCTTTAAAAACGATCCCTAAAGTTTCAGCTCTCAATGCTGAAATTCATCCTGAAATGTCTTTTCATCCACGCATGTTATTTATTATGAAGACATGGATTTCACTTTGTACCGCTGACATTATATCATGGAAAAAAACCATAACGTTAACTGGCGTGAAGTAATTTTCCTCCGCGTACGACACCACTAAGCAACTAGAGACCAAACCACTTCCTCTGCTGCACGGTGCTTCTGAAAAGAGAGAAAGAATGATGAGAGAACTCTGTGAGCAGATTGCTGCCCTGACCTTTAATTAGGGTGAGGAATTCCTCGTGCTTCACACGGTTACTCTGCATGTCGATCTTGAGGGCCAGGAGAAGCGTGAACAGGAACTTGTGCTGCTCATAGAGCCCGCGGGCAGTGTACTTGTGTACCTCGAAGGTCATGTGATCTATGATGTTAGCGATCCTCTTGCTGGTGATTGGACTTTTCGATGACCTGTTCAACATAAAACGCAGCGGCATGAGGGCCGTCGCGTTCTTTTAATGCGCCGTTCGTATTTTGGGCTGGCTGCTGCAGGTATTTACCCGGAAGAGATAACAAGTCCAAAACATTTGCTAACATAGATAAATAACATTAACAGCTTGTGGCAGAGCTAAAACAAACATTTCACCAGTTAATCATCCAGTGTCCAAATGCTAAATCCCACATATTTTCACAAATCGCCGAAGAATTTTCGGCCTAACAAGTACATATCAGTTAAATTTGAAGTACCTGGCGAACAGGACCTGAATTATAATGCAACGCCGATTTGCCATTACCTGGCCAGAGACAAGTCAAAGAGTCCCAGGAACTGGCGTAAGGATGTTTGGTACATCACGTTCACCATGCTCATCTCAGTAATGAGGAAGTATAGGATGCTGCCTCTCGTAGCAACTGCATGAAACAGAAACCAAAGGCGATCCTCAGTTTCTTACTTCCTACTTCCTGTCCCACAAGGCATTACAGTGGTTAAGATCTTGGAATACTCTCACCAAGGTACTTTTCCAGAAACGTAAACAGCGCCGTACATTTTATGCTGATCTCTCCTCCACAGAAGATTTAGTACTTAATACTGAATGCCATCTTCCCACACAAGGACAAGAGCCTCCCATCCGCAAGTGAAATGTCCCTGAACATGGTCAGCTAGATAACATGTACTCTCCTTTTCAGAAAAGCATTTGGAGTAGGTTATTATTTAGCCACATATTTTCAGTCTTTTTCAGGTGAGGCTCTGTATACTTATGAAGAAATGACTTAATATCCTGCCAAAACAAGAGCTATAAGCTAAAAAATACTTTAAACCTGTAAATAACCATAAACAATTGACAGGTATTTCCATGCTAAATTAATTTCAGGGTTGGCACACTATACCAGATGCCTGCAATAAAGGGATTTAGAAAAATCCAGAATTTCAGGGTTGGCACACTATACCAGATGCTTGCAACAAAGATTTTCTGAAACAGCTGAAGCAGGAGATTTTTGGGCGTACTTCCTACTGCAATCACCTGGCCTGTACTCCTCGCGGGCGGCATTAATCTGGACCTCAGTCTCGGCGGCGACCTGCAGCTTCTGCGTGACCTCCTCAGCCGTGCGCTTGGTGCCGCTCAGCACAGCGATAAGGCTCTCGTCCTCCACCAGGGAGCCCTGAGTACTCGTCAGCCTGAACAGCAGGTTGTCTTCAAGCTCCTTCATCCTGCGCTTGTTGGCCGTGACGTCCTCCAGAAGGTCTGTCCGTTCCTTCTCCAGCTCCTGTTACACAGCATACAGATTCCGCTTTGACCTTTAAGCATACTTGATGTACCCTCCATGTGCTTTTAGATATTTACTAGATGTTAAACATACAGCAAAGAAATCCAGAAACAGGGACCTGGTCACTAATGTGCCATTAATAAATGTCCTGCACCAAGATAATCAGGCTTTTCCGATTTAACACTTCGCACTAAAATATAAGATCCAAGTGTTGACTGGCCATTGCCAAATTTGCCGTGCATAATTCTCCAAGATGTGACGTTAATATCTAAAGAGCATGTTTCACATATGTAACACCCAAGGCACAAGTTAAAAAGATAAAGATCTTGATAGACATAGGTCGCTCCTATGTTGCACCACAATGGAATAAATGTCTTGAAATGTCTTGTCTATGAAGAGCAATAAAGATATTAACAGGAAGTGGTCGTGTTTCCACTACAGGCCGTGGAGGACAGAGTCTCAAGCTGTCACCTACGGACAATATGGGCTCTGGGAGATTTATTATTAAGTCTGGTCCAAGGGTCAACATTTTGTTTTCCCCTTTTTTTGAATTAAAAAATATACTTGGTTTACGTATAAATTAGTGGGTATTGACATCGTATTGTTTTTCATTTCTTTTTTGACTCCCCCCTGCCCCCAAGGAAACCTGGCAGACCTTATCCATCAGTCACAGGCTCACCATTATCTCACCGTTTAAAAATTTTAAACATCACCACTGAAGTCTGGCTTTTTACTATTGTTGGACTGAGATAAAGCCATTCAGACGAAATCAGGGATCATTCCCACAAAATCACCACTTCTTTCATTCAGCAAGATTAGTCTTGGTTGGAGGTCAGCCTAGTATCTGTGATTATAATCATCAAAGACCTTTAGTGGGTCTGTATGGAAGCAAAAGCCGTTTCCAGGACTGGAAAATGGCTCATTTATTATTCGCTGATAGCTACCAAAACCTGTACGCACAGAAAGGCATTTCCTCAAGTATTATCATGACTTATAACATCATAACAGCTAATTCATACAGAAATTTCATTATCATTCAAAATCAAAGTTTTCTCATTTGCTTAGTTAGATTTCAGTTCGTTTTTCTGGATTGCTTTGGTGCCTTTCTCAAATGGCAAATAACACTCGCAAAGCAACAAGTGTAATCCCCACACCATGATGTCACTTCTGCACAGCAGACCGCCATTTCTCGTTTCACAGAAATTTCCAAATGTTTTAGCACATGTATGCAAATGGTCTTTTGCACAACTGTCAACATTTGGTGCAGGTTTCAGATGGTCTTGTAGGTCAAAATACAGTAGATCATGTATTTTTGAATTGTAATACTCTTGCGCCTAAAACCATATATGTATGTGATCATTGCGATTTGTATACATCACACTAGGTGACACGAGGACGCTGATCGGTGCAAAAATGGGGACATTTTCCACAAAGCCTGACAGGTGGCACATGTGGTGGAGAGGTGGAGGTAACGGTGCATGATGGTGCACTGACATCCAGTGGGAATAAGCACTGGATTTTCTTCCAGCTCCAACACTCACACATCCACAGAGACATGCTGTTTCTCTCCAGCCCAAAAAATAATCACAGATTGCAGCCAAGAACCAGGACCTATCTGGAGAGATGTGTTATGCCTGGAGATCCCTGACATCGGCGTTCTGTTGCTGAGTCAGACAGTTTACAGGAGGAAACTGCCCATTCACGGTTTGTTTGATTTGTGTTGGCTGGTCGTGACCATTTTGTTGCCTATGCAGATGGATAGCCTTACTGGAGCAGTATAGGTCAGCCAGAAAAGCCAGAGCAGGGATGGATGGATGGATGGATGGATGGATGGATGGATGGATGGATGGATGGATGGATAGATAGATAGATAGATAGATA
>JAODKE010000146.1:4971969-4992449 GCA_026779605.1 Mormyrus hasselquistii
GTGTCCCTGTCACTGCACTGGGGCACTGGGATCCACACTGACCACAGGATGGGCTCCCCTGTTGGCCACAGTGTCCCTGTCACTGCACTGGGGCACTGGGATCCACAATGACCACAGGATGGGCTCCCCTGTTGGCCACACCAACACCTGTTCTAACAACAACCCAGCATTCCTAGTTGTTTTCCCACCCAAGTACTGGTCAGGCCCAAACCTGCTTAGCTTCAGATGGATCACCTAATCTGAACTGCAGGTGGTATAGCCGCTGGACCAGTTTCTCCATTGTTACTAATTATAAAAGTAACATTTAGTAAATTGTTTCCTAAAACTTCTGCTCACAATAGCAATAATTATACATTTATGGTTTCCTGGGTGGGAGGGCAGCAGAGTTTATTTACTAACTTTGGGTGTGATTCAGTTTTTTTTTTGTTTCTTGCTTGGTTTTCCTACAGCCGACCTGCGCCTGGCTGCTCTTAAAATGTGACCTCGCCACACGGAGCCCATTGCTGGTGCCTCAGCAAGCAGTCTTGCGATACCCTACTTTGTACGTTGAGCCCGTCTTGATGAAGTTTTTCTCGAGGACGTGGTCCAACGCGGGGTCCAGCTCCTCCCCGACATCCTCGATGAGTAGAGGGCGTCCCAGAGACAGACTGTCCTCCAGATGGTTCCTGAAGTACTTGTGATTCAGGGAGGTGACCTGGAACAGTGGAAACTTATTACTATGTATTCGGCTTAAGAGTCCACGCGGCAATGAGATTCAAGGTAGGCAGGCTGCAGCTCAAACTAGATAATCCACTTTCAGCTCTCTGTCTACATTTCATTACTCACTTATTAACAAGTAGATTAGAGATTGCATCTGTTATTTCCATAACTTTTTGCCAGCAGTTCAGACAAATAGTACAAGGCCCATGCATTACTGATCAGGCCAAATCACTGCATGTACCCTGAAAGACGGGTGCAAAAATTTAGCTTTTCAAGTTTTAAGTACAGGGACACTTTGTACAGTGTAAGTTCATCATCTGCACAGACATACATGGTGTGTGTGTAGTGAAATGCTTTTTTCACCTGCTTTATGAACTGTTTGAAAGGGAAATGCGTTATACAAAGAAAAATAACACAAAAGATAGATAATAAGAAATGCTTAAAACAACAATAAAAATAACTACAAAAGTGAAACTAAGTAAATAAAAGTAAAGTAATACAATAAAAAGCAATATCAGTAAATGTAGACGGAGTATAAAATGTATGAGTGTAAAATGTACGCGTGTAAAATGAAAAGTGTGGGACAGTATAAAGTCCTTCACGTGTCATATACCTGAGTGTATTTAGAAATGCATTGAAGCTTATTGCTGGATCATATTACTATGGGATCTATGACAGGTTCACAATCCCCAGTCCCTAGAGTCATGGGACATTGACAATTTGAGGGAGGGGTTGTTTTAATATAAAAAAATGAACAATATAATTTTTTTAGCTATGTCTATTTTTTTTCTCTTCACAACCCCTGATGTTCACGCGTTCTCATCGCATCCGAGGAAATATGGAATTTGCTGACGTTTTACGACCAGCACCTTCCCCGTTTTTTCCACCGGTCTGTGTAATTTTTGCACAACATATGCTGGTCACGATCTTCTATGTTGGAAGTCCCTACTCTGAGAGACTGTTGGGGAGTTTTCATTAGCCAACAAAAGGCAGCGTGTTACCAGATCGACCATCCCTCCTGACGCAGCCTCAGTGAATCGAGAGGCCGCAGAACGGCGATAACAGAAAAGCCTGAACTGTGAGCTTCACCTGCAGCTCGTTCTTGGCCTCCATGTTCTTGATCCAAGTCTTGCCCTGAGTCTGAGGGTCCAGCAGCAGAGGGAACCGTGCGGCCTTGGTGACGATAATGCCGTTCTGGATGGAGAGGTCATCGTTGGGCAGTCCCTGCAGGTTCCACTCGCTTACCGCTGGAGCATCGATAAGCATGTCGGTCAGGTTCAGGTTGTTCCCGAACGGGATTTGCCTCATCCTCATCTGCCTCTGCCAGTCTGTCAGCAGAAGGTTCCGGAACTCCTGGTTGAAAGGGCCGGAGTACGACAGGAACGCTGTAGCTAGCAAGATGTCCCCTGCACCGTAAAATAGCCACAATTAAAAAAGAAAAAAGAATAAATGAAGTCTTCAAACTATGGTCCACTTTGCTTCGTACCAGGAAATGAAGCACATCTCTTATCTTTGTTAATTTTGACCTAAAATAAGAGCACATCCCTTACAGTTAAATCAGCATAATCCACAGACAGTTTTACAGTCTAGAAATAAAGTCTGCAAGCATTTATTTAGCCATGTTAAAACAGAATGTGAATTCCATTTAGCAGAATATCAATGAGAAACTATATGATTACAATGCAACACTAAATAATGCAAAAAAGCAAATGAATACGGCTGACATTAAGCAGGGCGATCATAATTAAATATGACTACATGTCATGAGTGCAGAGGACCGGGCCAAGGGACAGAAATCTCACAAAGCTTCTCCCTAATGCTGACGATTATTACAAGTACAGGAACTCCTAAGCGTCAAGCAGGTGCTGATTTGTTGATTCAGCCCCCCCCCCCCCCACCCACCGACGAGGCGCTTGCTGTGAGCGGCGAACTCCTTGCTCTGCTCGGTCCAGCGCTGCTTCTCACCGGCCAGGCCACTGATCAGGCTTGACGCCGTCTGCATCTTGTGCCGGCAGCGCTCAGCGTCCTCCCGGAGGGCCTGGTTATTACACATGGGAGACAGGAGGGAGTAAAGCTGGCAGGAAACGTCAGGGCACGAGCGTTGAGCTAGGGGCCGGGCATCTCCAGGACAGAGAAGGTATGATAACACCTTACTTAAGGCCATGTTTTTAGTCATTTAGAAACACATCAATAATGTGAAAAGGGATGCCGGAGAGGCATTGAATTCAGTCTATTTGTGCCTTTTAATACTATTACTAAGAATTATGCTTGTTAAGGTCATGAAAGACTTTCTAATTTAATGTTCCTTGTGTCGTAAGCCAATATTAAAAATTATCACCCACTCCCTGACAATTCAACCCTCAGAAAAATTAATAATCAGACGTCTTAGCTCCCTAAGACTGAACTAACAGCAGAGAATTATGAACTAATTACAGATATTTACACAACTGCCTGCTTTGTATTCTTGGACGCATCTGCATCGTGCATTCTGACGCTTGTAAATGACAAACTCATTTTATGCGTTTCTCAAAACTCCCTGAAAGATTGCAGAAGCATTTTTTAATTATAATTACCATAGCTAAAAAGAAAAAAAAACATTTTATACTACTAGCTTACCTATTTGTTAACTAAGCAAGTGTGAATAAGGAAACCTGCTAAATCTGCGAGCCGTTTCTTTTGCTATGTATCATCTGGCGGGTCCCAGGTTTACTGAGTGATAAAGCAGCGCTGCGTCGCTGAGGGCCCCGGAACAGCAGGCAGGCACCTGTTTCTCCATCACAGCCTTCTCGTATTCTCCCTGGACCACGTCCAGCTCAGCCTGCTTCTCGTCCAGCTCCGCCTGGGCCTTCTGTAAGTCCATGTTGGCGATGGCAAGACGATTCTCCTGCACTGCCAGATTAGCCTGTAAATTGACGTGGTTGTTGGACAGAAAAAAAAGCCACAATATTAACCTTCCTAATTGAATTAATAAGCACATCGTCAAACAGAGGGCATACAGACTGAAACGTGTGCATGATGAGGAGATAAATTGCCCCAGGATATGGTTAATGTAACATTTTGATCCCTTAATGTAATTTGCGATAATTGTTCCTTCAGCCTAGAAGCAGAGCTAAGCTTTTGAGAGTGATCTTGACACTCATATTTAAAAGAGGGTCTGGCGGATTTAGGTATGGCTGACATTAGACCCCCAGGGTGGCATCTTGCTGAAAGTGGCACAGGACACCCGCGCAAAAAAAAAACAAAACAAAACAAAAACAGGACTTTGCACGATCAAGTTTTCTGCAGTCATTTGCGCGTCATACCATGATATGATGTGGGTGAATAAGGATTGTCGGAGTAGGCGCCCTGATTCTAGTTTGTGACCTAGGCAGGTGACCACTCAGAAGTATGTTATGGGGAGGGAGGGCAGGTTTAACGTCATGTCGGCCCGCTGGACGCTCAAGGAAGGGGAACTGGGGGAATCTATCAAATAGCGCACCACTAAGTTAGTACAGTACTAATTCAATCAGTCTAGAAATGCCCATGACGTACCTTCAAAGGGAGCACCTCCTTGTTGATGGCAAAGAAGGACGCCATGGCTTTGGTCCAGGAGCAGAGGCCGGCCACGTTTCCGCACACTCGCTTGGCCGTCTCGATGTTGTAGTCGCTCATTTCAAAGTAGGGCGCCAGCAGTTCCACTACCTCCTCATTAATGGTGTCTTTGGGAAATTGCTGGGGGGGTCAGAGGCAGGAGATCCCGTCACCGTGGATCAGACGCGGGCCGCGGCAGAGCCGCGCGTGCGGAGAATCCCTTTCTGCCACTTTCTGACACTTTCTGCCGTGTCTCATACGTTATTTTATTTCTAGGCTGCGCTCAATCCCCGTAGAGAATTGAAAAAGCCTCTTGGTCTTAGACGCGAGCGCATAACACTTTCTGGGCAGATAAATAAAACATTGATCAGCGACACTGTCGTATTCAACGAAAACTGCATTTGCCACAGCACAAAATATTTAAAAGGATTTCTTATTAATGTACTTTAATTAGTTACATTGATTAGTTACATAGATTTTTTTTCACTTTTTTTTTTTTTACTCATTATTTTCCATCATTTTGCTGGAGATACCTTCATTATTTTTGATATCACTAAAAAGGACTGTGATGATGTCATTGACCTGATGGATTGTCCTTTACAGGATAATGGGGAAGACCCTGGGGCCTGTCCCAGGCAACCCTGGGGGTGCACCCCGGATTGGACGCCAACTTATCGTAGGACACGCCAACACACTTGCACACCATGGACGATTTCATGGACCTTCAGGAAGCCCAAGCAAACTCTACTGAAATATAGCAGCTTGAAAAAGGATCCAGTGATCTGGTTCTTGATTTGCAGACCATGTTACCTGCAGGCTTCCCAGGAAGTTACCGGCCGTCATGAGTTTAAGGGACTCCTGCCAGGACGGGATGGGGCAGTTCTTCTCAGGGTCCAACTTTACAGCATTGAGCCGGCGCTGGAAGAGCAGCAGCACGCAGTCCATGATGCGCATGATGAGGTGAGGCGGGCGGCCCAGGGTGCGCACCGTGGCAATGTCCGACGGCTTGATCGTCTGGCGGGGCGACACAGAGATGGTAAGGAGAGAGAGTCAGTAAGCGGGTGAAAGAAAGCCTTCGCGCTTTTCAACATTTCCCCCGCTATTTTCTTCTAAATGGACAATATTTAAGAAAATGTACATTCTTTTAAATTATAAATATTTCACAAAAGAGAATGCTTTCAAACCAATAGCCCACTAGTGCTATTATTTATGGAGGCAGAGACAGGCCTTGACATCTTCATCTCACATTACTATCACATTTCCTGCGTCTATCCGGCTCGTACATGTCAAAGGTTCATGCCCTGCATAAAGATAACAAGCCACCCAGAAAAAAAAATCATGATGTCATTCAGATACTTTTTCATTGGCCGAAGCGTTGCTAGGAGCCTCCGTTGCAAATTAGAAGCTGGTAGCAGGGATAGAAGAGGACCTCACAGAGGCCACATTTATAAAGCAGATTTATGGCTGCCGAGTGTGAAACCTCAGCGGCCATGGCTGTGCGAGACCTCCTGCCATCACCAAGTTCTATTTTTAAACCCTCCAAGGCAGCACGTAATTACACAGGAGTTACAAGCTTCAGATAGTCACAGGAACATTACATGCCCACTACACTACCTCTACTGTAATTCAGCATCACAGGCACCAGAAACAACCTCAGCTGCACCTAAAAACTCAAAATCAAAGCTGGCAAAAATGAGGAAATATAATTGGAGGAAGCAGTAACGCATTCCCTGTCCAACTGTGAGCAACAAAGCGGAGAAGCCGCAATAGAAAGTTCCGGAAGTTTCCCGCGTGCCATACCTGCAGCGCGGCTTCCGCCTCCTCCAGTGCCGGCCTGGCGGCCTCAAGCTTCTCCTCCGCGATGGCCTTGTCAGCTGAGATGCTGTCCACAATGACCTGGGCTTTGTCCTTCACCTTCTGGACCTCCAGCTTCACCTTCTCCGCAGCCTGTGCCTTCACAGTCACCTCTTTCAAGACCTTAGGATGAAGCCGATTAAAAAAAAGAAAAATCAGGCTGAACACATTCAGATGCTCATTACCATCAGTCTCTTCGGATTCTTGAGCTTTTGTTTTTTTCGCAGCATTCATTCATAAATTTCATAATTAATTAACTAATGGGTGGTTCGTTAGAGGCTGTTGGTCTGGAGCAGCTGATCCCTTGTGTCAGATGATCTCATCTACGTTTCTTAGCAGATCAAAGGAAAAATGCCTTTACCTTCTCAGATGACTAATACCATTAGTTCATCAACAAGCCAATGCAATAAACATAAAAACTGTGTTTGAACTCAGATGATTGCCTTTCTTTTATTGTAGATTCACCATGAATGTAGCGTGAGCGTTTTGGTGCTAAGCCTTCACCAGTGCATGTTAGCAACTTTAACAGATACAAACCATGTCAGCCTTCTCATTGGCAACCTGAAGCTCCTTCTCCTTAATCTCTAGCTCCTTGCTCAAGACAGCTACTGACTCTGAGGCCTCCTTTAGTTTCTGGAGACCAGTGTTCATCCTGTCATTAAATAAAATCCAGTTAATATGTGTTCCACGAAGCATTATAAAAGATCCACAAACAGAACCATATCAATTAGATCAACTGTGAAACAGGTGACAACTCCCATTGAAATAGCATATGAAACAATTAAGAGTTAGAGTCTATCAAGTTCCAGCTTATCGATTTTTATCTCATAAGGTAAATAGACGGTACTGAGTTTGATGTTGACCTATTCGCGAGGGTCTGCAGTTCAGAATGCTTCTCCTTGTAGATGGTTTTATAACCCTGAATGAAGGACAGGTAGGACTTGGGCGTGACGTGCGTCGACCGGCGGTATCTCCGGAAGTAGTCGGCGCACTTCTCCGCCACGCCATCTTGGAAGGACCCCATGCAGTGCACGACCTCAGCCTTGACTTCCGGGGAGCAGTCGATGTTGTAGGACGACAGGAAGTGCTCTGACACTGTGGCAGAATGGGGCGTTAAGAATGATCCGGTGTCTTTTACGTAAGGCATCGCTATATTTAACTTTGAAAAGGATCTACACAATGTCTATTCCAGGTAGGATGGTGCACAGAGCCAGGAGTTATGGAGATGGAAGGAACTTGTAATTATCTAGGAGCAATTGGGAATGAGGAACAGGTGCAGTGAATGAATGTGAAGTCTGGTACCCATTTCAATGTTATCATAACCATTTCTGTGTAAATGTGTGTGGGGAGGGGAGGCTGTCCCAGCAAGGGAAGGAGGGGCAGGTGACCACGGTGTTGAGGGTTGATAAAAGAGGCTGATCTTTCATCCCCTCAAAACCTGAATGACCAGCTCTAAGAGTCCTCCTGTAGCTGGTTCACTCTCAGTGGAACTCCAATCCAAGGTTAACATTTCCACATTTACCAATGTCTTGTGTATAGTTTCTTGTCCCCTGTCTTACCCTATCAAAAATGAAATGAAAAGCCCAATAAATCGACCCTTTCTTACCCATCCCCTGTGATTAGCGTCTGATCACTGTAAGAAAGGATGTCTCATGATTTTCTCTTTGATTTTGACTTGTATTGTGTGAGAGTGTCATAAAAATTCCAGAAAGAACTGTTTTAAAGTCAAGGTAGTTAACACCAGAAAAATGAGGAAAATACACCTGCAATTAAAGCATCTTTAGGCCAACGGCTGAACCAGTCCATGGTGCAGGCAGATATGAGGGCCGGGAACTTCAAGGCTCGGGTTCGGAACTTCTCCCCCACTGGGGAAAAGCACAGAACCACGTGGAGGTTCTGCCGGACGCGGCTCATGAAGTACTCGTAGAGGTTCTCGTTAGTGGGCGGTCGCCGCGGTGCTTCTTTTTTCATGATGGGTATGAGGTCACTGATGATCTCGTCCATTTCATCTCGGGCAAAGAGGTTAGACACCTGGATGGTGATGCCATGGAAAACAGAAGCGCTGATCATTCCGGCATGAAGGAAGAGAGAGTAATTAGTTCTTGGGAGCACTTTGTCAACCTGGTCTTAGATGTTAAGATTCTCAGAATAGCAACATAAATTAGGTAAATTATGCAATTAGGATTTAAGCAGAGGGAAATGATGACACTGCCTCTTGCAGTAATTGCTGGAGCCCCGCTGTGTGACGAAGTGCTCTACCTGACACTGTAAAAATAGCGGCAAGCTCATTACGGCTGCATTTAGCGGATCTCAGATGGTGTACGGCGGAACATCTGCAGCGGTCCCTGCACCACCCCGGAACGTCAGTGCATTAAAGGACTTCAGAAAGGCACCGTGACAGCAAATTACACCTCAGCCAACCCCAGTGGAAGAGTGCGGGACGATCAGGATGAGCGTAAGGCTGAGAGTGCGGCTCCACTCCTCCACTGCTCACGGGAAAATTAAGGAAGCCGGCCTTGTCCATCATCTCGCCCGCTTTTGGGTGTTTCCCTTCTACCTGGACTCTCTCAGTGACACTGGGGACACGCAGCTACTGTCAGTGTCTGTTTCAATTTAAGTGTAATTTTCTTTGTCTTTATTGCATCCCACCATTTTCAGTCTTATTAGTTACAACCACCAGATACATATTTTCTGTACATTATCTATGGATATTTGTGATTATTTTTTAATGGTTTGTCTCATACTTATGTCCCACATTTTTTTGGAGTCAGGCAACCAAGCATTTCACTGCACACTGACTCAGTTCTGACCATCTCCACAAAGCCAAACGGTTTCTCTGGGGTCAGTGCTCTGACCAGTGGAGTCACAGTTCATGACTGGAGAAGTAGTTTCTGGAAAGAAGGTTCAGGCCTGTGCAAGTGTCTCGAGTTGGGTCAAAGATTCAAGAGTTTTGTTTATCACGTGCAAAGGTGTACGGTAACCGTAACCTGCAGTGACACGGAAGGTGGTCAGCACTGCCTTATGAACAGTGACATTGGAAAGACATTTAAAGTAGCCATAAATAGACATAAAAAAGACTGAAAGTTATCCTAAAATCTAAAATAAAAATGCACTGTAGAGTGAATAAGGCCTGAGATGTGCAACACAGTTCTAATAAAGTGCGATGGGCATAGATCGGATGCAAATTAAAGTGTCAGTCAGGTACGAAGCAGGCTGATGGCCTGAGGGCAGAAGCTCCTTGTGCGCCTCTCAGGTCTCACTGACATCAGAAACGCTTACCAGACCTAAATGTATCATTTAGGCCCCTTCAGATCATACAAAATGCAACGTAAGGCTGGATTTGCTACAAGCCGATGGCAAAACCAAGACCGAAGAACGATTGGCTCCCGTCAGCTGTGAAAATCTGCACTGGAACACAGTGGCATGAGTAGAGGGTTGACATACAATCCAATCAGATTCAGAACCAAAAACCAGCCAAAAACTAGGCCAAAAATGACCGACTATTTCCAACTGCACATTACATATTGCCATATTCTATATTTCAGCCATTTCTTTCATCTATTTCATATTTCTTTATATTTTTTTATTTTTATACCACAGCCATATTGATTCTCTCAGCCTTTTTTTCTCTTTATTTCATATTTATTCCATTAATACATATCTCTGCAGTTATATATCAACTTTGATATGCCAACTTTGATTTGCCAACTTTGATATGTCAGCTTTGATATGAGTGCCTATGATTTTTGTGTGGTTCACCCAGTGTTACTAGAGCTACTCTTTCCAGAGTTCAGCAACGATGGCTGCCTGAACACAGAAACTGTTCCGCACCACCAGGGGGGGCGTCGTTCAGGGCCTTACCTGTAACCTTGCCCAGTACAGTAGAGAAGCAAAATACTGTAAGACATCTGCCCTAAAATATGTGCATCGCAAGCAGAGACTGAGGCAGAGTAACATTTCTTACCGAATCCGAATTTCCAAAGTCCTTTGTTCAGCTGCTGTCTGAAAGCTTCCATTTAATTTTTTATAATCGAGAAAAATGACAGGAAGCAGACATTTTGGAGGATTTATTCTGTAAAGCTTCACAAATGCAGGTCGGCGCGTGCTGCACATTTTAAAATGATGGAAAAGGACCTTTAAAAATAGCCCATCATTTCTTGTCTCTTAGACGTAAGCATGTGTTATAAGCGAGCCCATACACAGGAACTCTCAAATGCAGATTTTGCAAAAGTCATTGGAACTAGCCATACTTTTGGGTCAACGTGCGGAAAATTCGACCTGTCTCACTTGTGTGTCTACTTGGACAAAAGGGTCCGCTAATTAAATGTAGATATCAAGGGCTGACACCTCCCGGGAGGGGCGTTGCTAAAGATTTCAGGCCCCATGAAAGTCTAGGGGCCCTTGGAATCATCCCAGCTGCCCCCCACAGTGCTCCTTGGGGGTGTGAGCATGGCTCCATCTATGTGGAGTTTGCACGTGCCCCCGATGTCATGTAGGCACCCGCAAGTCCTCTGGTTCTCTCCCGCAGACTCACTGTCATCATCACCAAATGGTTCACCTTGCTCATAGTGTATGAATGTGTTTGTAAGTGTGAAGGGTGTTCGTGCACTAGGATGTCCTGACATCCCATCCGGGATGTACCTCTGCCTTCCCAGGACGTGCACTTAGACCAGTGTTTTTGAACCCGGTCCTCAAGGACCTTTTTTTAGGGCTGTCTGGGAGGGAGGAGAAACTGTCCTAACTGTCTGGGGGTCCCCAAGGACTGAGTTGAGAAACACTGGCTTGAACGAAGGATGGGGGGGAGCAGCACTGACCTCTCCTGACGATAAAACGTTATTCATGTACTCCAGGAAGGACTCATCCTTGATTTCATTATCAGTGAAGATGAAGCTAATCCCCTTGCCCAGCTGGCCTGCTGTCCTGTAGAGCTTCTTCAAATCCTCCATCAGGTTGGAGGTGTTGTAGGACCTGGGGGAGTAGAGGTGGGCAGAGAGCAGGTGGGTCAGAAATGAGAAGGGGCGTGCGGGAGCCTTGCACGGCCTCGTGAGGTCACACTCGCTTTGGGCATTTTCTAAAAGGCCAGCGCTTAACACAGAGGGCATCTCTGCCACAGTGAGAGCGAGAAAAAGTAAAGGCATCCACATAACCAAAGAGGTATCATAGGGGTCCAGTCAGGAGACAAGTAACTAGAGAACCATAGTCCACAGCATACACCACAGCATTTGCTAGCACCAGATGAACGGCTGCCTTTATGTAGATTTCAGTTTGAAATTCGCAGTGCTGTCTCTCTTATCACTAGCCACATGCTGAAGGCAAAAGAATGAAATGTTTTTCAGGTTATGTATTTTGAAAATGGAAAAAATCCTGCTGAGTTGTACAAATATACCACCTACTGGAACTCAACAAAATGACAATGTCCGGTGTCTAGTTTTGACAAAGATTGATTTCATATCACAACTGCACTACATATCTTATTGGCTGGAATTTTCTGGCAAGTTAATAACAAAATAAGAGGTCACAAATATTAATTGTGCATAATTAAAAAGGATGCTTCGGGTGTATTTACAATGTAAATGAATGGTAAGTTGATTTTAAAACTACCACAGTGCAATCATTCAGGCCACCAACTTAACAGATCTGCTATCACTGGAAAGCTTAGCTTGTGTTATTACAGCATGTGATAAAACCAGTTTGCACACTTGATATATGTGAACCCAAAATGTGAACCCAAAATGTTGTTCTTTCAATCATATCTAGGTACAGTAGTTGTGGTTAGGCTGACATACCTGGTTAAAGTGATCTGGAAGGTTTTATATCCAGCAATAAACGATGCCAGCCTCGTCAGGCTCTGCTTCCCAGAACCCCCCACTCCAACCAGCAGGGCGTTTCCTCTGGGGGTCCGGATGATTCGGGACACCTACCCGGAGAACAAAGATTCATCATCACATATTATCTTCATTTAACAAAAGTCTACCTGCGCTTCGTAGGTTTCTGGTGACCTGACTTAGGTTTAACTGTCAGTTGAAATGCTTAAAGTGTTCAGCATTCTTTAGTCCTACAAGTTCTTCTTCCCCTACCTTCACCAGGTGAACCATTGCATCCCTGAAGAAGACCATATCCATTCCAGCTCCTCGTATGCTCTCATTGTAGATGGTCAGGAACATGTTCAGCCGATCCTTCAGGCTAGGGAATGACTCGATGGGTTCGTAGACTTTCGGCATGTCGAAAACTGCGTCCTCGGGCTCCTCGCCTGTCCGTCAAAGTCATGTGATTAGACACGGGTTGGAAAATCCATCCATCCATTTAAGTTCAGTTAATCCGTTAAATTTATGTCCTGAATGGTAGGAGGAATCCAAGCATCTAGAGGCACCCATTGATGGACATGAAAATGGCACAACCCTTGGGGTAAAGGATAATTTAAGTTTAAGTACACTATATTCTATTTAATTCTTGCTACCTTTAATGATAAAATGTGTTATTTATAATCAGTAAGATGTAAAAAGAAGGAAAAGTGTTTGTACACTACAGTTAGGGACAGGTCAGTTTTTTCTGGGCCCCAGTCAAAATGTCACTTCAGGCCACCCATCCCCCTTAGTGTAGTGACTGTTTGTGGCCAACAGGGGCCCCCACACCGCACGGACCCCATGTAAATTCATGATGTGAGTGGAGGTGAATACCGTTACTGACTGTAGTGTTAGGAGCTCTCTGCGCTCCATCAAATCCCCATACCTGTAGCCTCAGGCGCATCCCTCAGGAAGTCAACAAAGTAGGAATCGACTCCAAAATCGACAAAAGCTCGGTCTTCCTCTCCCAGCTCCTCCTCCACCAGCTGAGCCAGCACCTGGTCGAACCACTCCACGTCCTCAGATACCGTGAAGCGGTCGGCGATGACCCTCTTGCACTCGTGCTTCCACAGTTGTAACACAGCCTGTTTTGAGATGAAGAGGTTCTACACAGTCTGCATGGATGTAGACACCATTACACAGGCAGTGTGCCACGAGCGACCTAGCAAACCACGTTACACACGGCATTCATAAGAGGCCCCTAAAGAAACAGAAGTGCTCACTGTGGGAGTGCGGACCACCTCCGCCGTGGCATTCAGCATGCCCTGCCAAATGCGGGACAGGTCCCGTAGGTTGAAGATGTAGTGAAACTTGGCCGGAGTGGGCAGCATCTTGACCTTGGTGGCCTGCCAGAGGCGTCGGGTCAGAGGCACGAGGGCAGCCACATAGAGGCGCACGTCCTCCGGGAAGCCGCGCTGGGGGCAGTAGTGTCCCAAGCCGATCACGCCTGCCAAGGCAGACGGGAGGAAGGCAATTGCCGTCAATAAAGTGCGGAGGCGAAGGGGACATTAAGGGAAGTGAGTCGATGCCGATCAGCCAGGCCGCACGGAGCACAAGGGCTTGATGAAACATCAGATGAGCCTGACTATATAAGATAAAAAATAGATATTCCACTTTAACTTTAACAGGTGCTGTACCTACAGTAACATGAAAGTCTAATACGGCAATAAGTTACCTGTCATATCAAACACCAGACATATAAGCTCTGTGCGATGAAATCAGTCATTGACTAGCATACCCAATACGACGCCGATGGAACTTGCTAACTAAGAAGCAGATTTTTCCACGACAAAAGTAACCTGCACATGGAGAGTAAGAGAGTCACACGTGTTCGGGAAAAATACCCGGTAATAAGATCACAGAGATAACAACCAATCATCTGGGGCTCCAACTGACCAAATATCTTATCGATGGAGGCATTTGAGGGCAGGGTGCAGTTGAATATGGAAAACTGCCGCTTGAGTCTCTGGGGGATGTCGTTACGGCCGCCCCCCGGGTGAATCATGGCCGCCAGAAACTGGATGTCCACGATGCTGGTGAACTCCCCTGGTTTTTCCAGGTTGTAGAACCCATTCTGTTCCATCAGCTGCCGCACAATCTCATTCGTTACCTGGACAGGAAGGAGCCAGTGACATCGAAGTGTCCAATTTTAAAGATAATGGACCAAAGTGCACATAGAGGGCGAAACTATGTGTCCTATCTTCTAGATGTTTTTGAAAGCCATACAAAAAGCTAGTTTTTACAGCTTTTAGTCCCTTTTTCGAAATGCCATGATGAACCTCAAGAGAGCACATTAATTTGTCCTTCCATTTTGGCTGCCGGTCCAGCGGACTCACGTACCTGGTCTCCCCATTCGTTGATCACTGGCATGTTAACATCATCTATAAAGATTGTCATCTTCTTTCCTGCCGGGGGTCCGTATGTTGCTCCCATTCTCTTGTCAACATAACTCTCCACGGTGCGCTAGAATAAGCCAGCTTTGAATTACACGGTATTTTCCAAAACCCACTCAGTCCATTTTATTTTGTTTTTCAGATAAAACAGCTAACGACTTAAAGTCAGGCCTTCTCATAATGTGCTATAGTATTGGAAACCAAGACTCACTCAATCCTCATGTAATCTAATAAAGTTAACTTAAATAACTTTCATTTAATTACCACTACACGGTAAATCCATAGACATTTTCTTAAAGATGTATCACATAGACTGAGTGTGTTTTGGAAATTTGATCTTCAGTTAACTGTACCATTCTAGTACTAAATTACAGTATGTTTGATAAAAATATCATGTGACGCAACTACTAATCAGTAATTTTCAGCTGTAAGTCTGTTATTGCATCACATAAAAAGCTGTGAACAAGCATGCTTAGCTTTGTGGCTATGAACTATTAGTAAATATTAGTCAGTAATGACACACAGAAATATGTAGGAAAGACAATAATAAACAGAATATGCAAACGGCAGAAACATTCTGAATAATTTAGAGAAAAGCTTAGGAGGTTTCTGAAGATACCTGAAACATGAGAGGGGTTGTGGCGGAGGAGAAGCTGACGCTCTTAGCCGCGTGGCTCTCGGGGTCGTACTTTGACATGAATCCCTTGATGATGACTGTCTTAGCAGTTCCTTGCTCTCCAATCAGCAACACTGCCTGGGGAGCCGGTTAAAGAAGGATTATTATTAAGAAGCTTTGAGAGGTTCCCAAACAGCTTTGAATTATTTAGACCATGTTATTCTGGCAGTGTTTCGATCCTGTGTCTCTGTAACTGAAAGGTAAGTTCCCCTGACTGTTTTGAAGTAGTTCTTTGAGTAAACATACATGCCTTCTGCAAAGAATTTTGCAATTACTTTTAGCTAGTTTACTACATTACCAGTCAAGGTAGACGGTTGATGAATAAAAATAATAATAAACATCTTTACTTCATACATATCAGTTGAAATCGTTCATTGCTTAGGAAGGCCCCCACCTTGCCTTGCTTGGCAATGGTTTGGATAAGGAAATCAGTTCTGATGTTGTCCACATTGGGCACCAGAATGGACCCATATTCCGGGGTGTTGTCATGGGGGTAGATATACTCCTCCACTCGAGTTTCCCAGTGAACCCAATCACCTGGAAACCACATGGAATGGGGTTTTAAGTCAATAATACCATGCATAGCACCGGGAATTGGGCATTGTAAGTTATGGTACGCTGAGGTACTTCCAAGAAAATAAGTTTATGCCGTTTTTATTTTTCAAAAAAGAATTATTTTCAGTCCTAAAATATTCATTTTGTTGACATGCAGCACTGCTAAATGTGATTTTCACTTTCATCATCTGGAATAGTCGCATTACAGGGATAAAGTCGGGATACCAAAGATCTCGTTATGCTTCGGCTCGGAAATGCTGACCGCTCTGGTTGACATAGTAGTCGAACATGTTGTGATCGCTCTCTGCAGTGATGGCCGGCAGGTCCAGCCGGATGCTTCCGTGGTTCCGGAGCCAGCCCTCCATCTTCCTGCGGTCCTCCAGTTCCAAGGGGGCGCCGACGCTCCACATCAGCGAAAAGATGTATAGCCGCTCCATGTGTTCTCGACTCACCTCCCCGCACTGCTCCTAAAACGTGAACAAGCCCTGTGAAGTAACCCGCAATGGCCTTCTGCTCAGTGCCGTACCAGACGTAGCAGCTACCATAACACGCTACCAAAAAATACACAATACCCAGCTGGGTTTGTTTGTACAACCCTACCTAACTAACATTGTCAATGTAGGCACAAACAAAAAAACACGAATTTCCCGAATATTACTTTAAAACTAGAGAGAACTCCTCTATTAGGAAAATAGCAGCCATTTTAGCAGAGCCAAAAACCTCTCACCATTATTATCCCAGCCTCAAAGATAGTCTGTTTGTATTGAATTAGTGATTTAGTTAATGTGGCCAAATTACACAGCCCTCCTGATAGAAGCTAGATGCATAAAGAAAATCACAGGCAACGTGAAGTGGGACAATAACAGCTCCGGCACATTAGTCCAGGGTTCGTTTGAGCGCCGTGGAGTGTGGTCAGCGCGTTTGTTACCGCGGGGAATAAATACACTAGACGTGCCCATCTGTTTAGCTCCGTCCAGTAATTATAAAAACATGGGCCCGCAGTAACATTGCCCCCCCCTCCCCCACTGCTTGACTGCTCATCAACTACACAGCTCTTTGTGATTCACCAAAGGGCTTTTGTTTTTTGTTTTTTTTTGGAGAACAGTGGAGTACTTTTCATGGTTCTCAAAAAAGAAAAACAACGGGCCATTGTGAAAGTATTTATCTACCTGTCAATGCTCCGATCGACAGAGGAAAAGAGGACCAATTTAGTCTATGTATTTTCAGGAATACTAGTGAAGTATTGGGGAAGGGAGTCAAATGGAGCTTTGAGTAATTATGGCAGAGCATTGTGGACACAGAACTGTAGAGTCGTACCTTCGGGGGAATGAGGCCCTGCAGCATGTTTATGCTCTGCATGATCACAAACGCCTCCAGCATCTCCATCTTGTACTCCAAGTACTGTATGGTGAAGCGGTACAGCTCGGCAAAGGAGGATGAGTACAGCTCCCTCAGCACCTCTGCCTCCTGAGAGGAGCGTTTCCTCAGCCAGCCCTGGGAGGAGCCACAAACAACAGCACCTTGTCACTTAAGGCTGTGCCCTTTGTGTCTTTCCTTGCTGTAGAACAGTGTTTCCCAACCTGGTCCTCAGGGACCGCAGACAGTTCACATTTTTGCTCCCTCCCACATTTTTGCTCCTTCCCAGACAGTGCATGTTTTTGCTCCCTCTCAGATAATCCATATTTTTACTCCCTCCCAGCTCCCTGTAGAGCAGTTTCCCAACCCTGTCCTTGGGTTTTTGCAAAAACATGATATGTGAGTCCCCGAGGACTGGGTTGGGAAACACTGCTCTGGAATAAATGCGGTCCAACCTGCTTCTCTGTTTTCCTCTTTGAATGTGACCCCACTTACTTACATTATCCAACAGTTTGTTATCCGCGAAATAAGATTTGGGAGCCAGTTTATCCATTTGGCCCATTCAGAAAAACCCACAGTTAACTGCCATCCCAGTGGTCCAGGGCGACAGTCTTTAGCATCAACAGGGAGCCCCAAGGAAGGAAATGATTAACTATATCACATAAAACACTCACATTATCTATAGGGATAATACAGTATTTTAAAAAAGAGAAGCTATTTACAGCACAACAAAAAACTTTATAGAGTAATCACTATAATATTTCATTTTAAAATAACCTATTATGATTATTATTAGTCAATGTCTTTCCCCCACCCTAAGTGCAATGTCACTGGAGACAGAGCAGTTACTGAAATCCATAAAAAAACAAAATGCCTGAACACCACACACATGACATTCATAGGGTGGCACAAAACTTGTTGACTTGGTTGGGAGGGGGGCCTCGGTTTGGACATTTAAATTAGATGCGATCAGAATGTAGTTTGTTTTTGGAAATGAACTAACCCCTCCCTGAAAGCCCCAGCGTTCTGCAGCCCAGTGGAATTCTGGGCTGTTAAGCCCGATATTATGCAAAGTACCTCTAGGATTGGGCTCCAGTTCAGCACGGAGGAACTCATGAATACCATCCCATTGCGAGACACCGTCGCGGGGGATGCATTGTCGATGTTATGTGGCTCGAAGACAACTTTGCAGCTGGGAGCCATGGGGATGCGGTCCCCGTTAGCCAGGGTGAGCGTCTTGTTGTCATCCAGGACGGAGTTGAGGTTCTCAATCCAGATGGCGTCAACTGGCCCGTCCAAGACGATCCAAATGTGTTCACCTGCAGGAGGTCCACATGGCTTATTTAGTAATGATGGTCAGAAACATTTCGGGACATCGATTGGCTGTCATTCCTCTTCTTCAAAATCCAAGAGAAGGGCATCTAAACCAGAGACCTTTAGTGGCCACGACAGCCCCTGGAAACAGGATAGGGCAAGTTCCTGGAAAGAGCTCTAAAGAACGATTCAGACAGTGACATTCACTAAAACAAATTAAAAGACAAGATGCAATTCATTGACCCTACGGGAAATTTCTGGAAAACATATTGCACTGGCCGGGAATTGAACCCAGGCTTCCAGGATGGAATGACTTAAAATAGAAATGTCTTACTCTTAAAAATATGTTTCAAACAAAAATGTATCTATTAATGAATATCTATCTATAACTGAAATGTAAAAATGTAGTACTTTTGCGAATGTATTGTCAACATTTAGAATTTATACTTAATTTACGTTAAAACCATGGATATACAACACGGTATTTCAGATACGTAAAACTCTGACCTTTCTTGGCCCTTAAGGTCTTTCTCCACAGGGTGGAAAAAATGCCATCGGTCCAGTCGTTGGTGGCGACATCCAGGCGGCCAAACATCTGAGGAGCAGTTATGGCTTTCGGGTTCATCCGCATCTCCCTGTGCGGCTCACCACAGTCTGCGTGCCCAAACACACGTACAAGCAGAACATGGGATGCCTCCATGGTAGCTGGTTGCAACCCTGTATGTGTTTCAATCTTCTGATTCTGTCCCGTTCATTGGACACCTGGTTACCGTGGTAATGCACTCAGTTGTTTAGATACATACAAAATGGGGAATAAAGTCATGCTGCCCACATTTCACTATTACTTTGGGCAGTTAACGAATAAAGTACCGCAAAATGTGTGTGTGTGATACTGTTTAAACCTGGTCACACTAAATTAGGAAGATAACAAAATGAGGAATGGAAGAGGTTTTGTGTTTATTTCCTGGAACATGAAGAGGCACTATGCTGGTGTAATAGGCTGGCAACCTGTCATCGCCTTCATTAAGGTGTGAATGCATGTGGTTTTTCCCGCTCCACTTGGACCCAGGGCCATCATTCCATGGCGAACTCTTTGCGTCTCAAACAATTGGATGACTTTCAGTTTCCAAGGAGGGTGGCTAATCAGCCCAGCTTCAGCAACCTTCAATGAAAAGAGCAATAGATTTGCAATTACCAGCCAGTATTATGTCAGAATATATTCTTACATTGGGTGACGTGAAATTCCCAAGAATCTGTAATTCATATGTTAAAGGAGACCCCCTCCCCGTCCCCCACCTGTTTGTCAATAGCTGTCTCCAGGCCCGGATAGCCTGCTTTGTCTAGCTGAATTCCAGGGAAGAGGTCCTCAATCAAGCTCAAAAACAGAGGCTCATCTTCATCAATCTGTCAGAGACACAGAAAGTATGCACCGACGTAAACATTCAGTCTGGAACTCCACAAGGAGATGTCTTATTAAATATGCGTGATTATAACAGATGCCCACACTGAAAATCTTTGATTAGCCCATGAAATAAATTTCCTGCTAAAACGAACAATGGGTGAGGATACAAAATATTTGCAATACAAAATGTAACGTGATAAAAATCAATGGCAATGCATTCTAACAGCATTTTACTGAAACGATATTAGAATAAATTGCATTATAATTTAAATATTTTCTTTACTCACTAGCTTTGACAAGTTCATGTCCCGTAAAACTCTCATGACAATGGTGGATTCTGTGTCGGATGGATTGGCTCGTTTCGCTGCCCCGAGCGTGCGCAGAACTGATAAAATATTTCGGAGTCCGAAGTCGTAGTGCACCTACGAGCAACAAGTGATTCAACATGACCCATAAAATGTAACGCACACTTTATAAGTCCAACCGACAATGTAGCATTTGGCTAAAGTCGGTCACCTGTTTGGAAAGTTGTTCTTCACACAATTTATAGAGGGTGAAGAATTTTCTAGCCAGTTCGACGTTGTCAATGAAGCCGCAGCTTGCCAGCTTCACACGAATGATGATTTGACGGTCAGGAACCATCATAGCAACTGAGCGGAAGTTGATCTTCAAATTTTCTGGGAGCTCCTGCCGACCTGCATATCCAGGGTTCTAAACAGAGGTGGACATTTCAGGTCCAGAAAGTAAAAAATCCAAACCAGGATTTTGTTTCAATCGACCAGTTCAACATAAAGAGCCACAGTCACAGAGTACACAAC
>JAODKE010000146.1:5022139-5033585 GCA_026779605.1 Mormyrus hasselquistii
ATAGATAGATAGATAGATAGATAGATAGATAGATAGATAGATAGATAGATAGATAGATAGATAGATAGATAGAAAATCATAAGAAGTCATGTTGTAAAGGCAGAACCCTCTCATTCTTTTTATTAAACTTGATGCTTACTACATGACACGGGCCACCATGCCACTTCCCACTACCTGTAGCCCCTGGTAGGTCCCTATGATGAGGCCTATCTTGCTCAGATGATCAGGCCTGAGTTGCAGCATCTCCACTTCTCACTCAGCGAGGTCTCCTTTGCGGATGCCCTCTCATTTGCCATAACAACTCCTGACATCGCCACCGGCTTTAATTCTGCTGGCCCTTAGCTTACAAAAAGCACACTAACGTATTGTGTGTCTACCAGTTGACCGGGTGATTATCAGGAGTACTCCTCACATTACAGAATTCATCCACGGGACTCGGGGCTCATTAGAGTTCATTATCACGGAAGTGACTGGAATATGCTACAAATCTATTTTGCCATTCTGTAAAGCGAGTAGCACAATGGATGGAAGAAGCATGACATCTATATGTGGGTTGTATACTGGCCTCACGCATGTAAACTAGTAAGCTTGTTTCACAACTGCCACTGTATATGCATAGTTTGTGTGTTTTCCCCTGGCGTATGGTTCCTGAAAAACCCTCACAGTATCAAACGAGAGCCTTTAACTTTCAACACACATACAATGTAACACATATCATTAATACTATTATTAATTATAATAGTTTAAAAATGATCCCCAAAGCTAACTGCTCAGTGAAGCTAACTGTAGTCTGAAGATTTTATTGTGAAAGACCAGAGGAAGTAGGATTGCTTCAATGTTGTTAACACTAGGGATGATTGTTATGGCACTTTTCAGAAAACATAAGGTAAAAAAACCTACTTGAGAAAGGGCTGCAATCTTTGTATTACAAACAGTATGGTAATCAATTGTTCATAAAGTCTGGAGTGAGTTGTACAGTCATCTGGTGAAACAGAGTAAGAAGAGCTGCTTTGAATAATAGAGGGCGACCAGAGGACACGTAAGACAGCTTTCCCAGTCAGCTAGCAAATAAACAGACTGCTTCAAACAGCATACAACAATTGCTGTCAAAGTGTATTAATACCCCTACTGTCTATCATAATTTTATATATTCATGTTTTAATATATTTCACATATTCTTAATTCTGTAATGAAGGCAGGGACTGTCTGAAATAGATTGTGTAATTATTATATTACAATGTTATATTATTCTGCAAGGCTTGGATGACTTTACTAAAGCTAGTACTATTTTAGTTCATTCCGCCTTTAAATTTACCTGAATTTACCAGCGATTAGCGACCCATGGGTCGTGACCCAAATTTAGGTCGCGGCAAGTTCTGAAAAAATAGCGAGGCAGAGTTGGAAATGCAAGCATTTTAAAACCAGCAAAATCCAAGATCAGATTTCTCAGCCCCAGTCATACAATTAACCTATATAAACGGGTCTTGGGTCTGTAAATGCTTGCCGCCAAACTAGTAATTTAAAATCCACTGGAACATCCAATCAGATTTATGCGATACGGATTGATTGGCGCAAATCGGTGAATGCACTGCGCGCTTTATCACGGCGTTAATTTAAACCTATACTTCATGTGGGGTTGGGACTGAGCTGGTACGGTACAAACTGGGTCGCGATTCAAAAACGTTGAGAATCGGCCGGCTACCTCATCTGAAAAGGCAACGCACAGCGGTTTGTTTCAAATAAAGATTATGATGTTTTATTGCCATCTATTGGCCGGCACGAAGCATCAGCGTTTCCACAGACGGCCTCCTCTCATTATGAGGTGATGCTACAAACGCAATTTTTTTATGGAAACTGGTGTGGAAATAGCATATTTCTATATTAACGGTATGGAGAATATATTTGTTTGAAGGACCAATCCACCATCGCTGCCACCACAGACCCATTCTCAATAGAGCAATATTTTTAAAGGTATTTGAAATTTTGCCTTAGGAATTGAAACAAATCATCCCAAAATTAAAGCAGCGCAACTTAGTGACAGTTAAGGGAATGGTGATAGCAAACAACATTTTACATTGTGAATGCGATATGTGAAAAAGTATTTGATGGATCTTAAGCCTGATTCACATAAATATTATATGGATGAAGATCTACAGCTGATTTGATTTTGAGAGAAATTGCCCCAGAGTTAAAGCAGCAAGGGAAGGAAAGGGCAGCTATAGAAGATCTTGTGAACACACTAACTCTAAAAGTATCTCAGGGATCTTTGTGGACACATTGACAATCGGGAAATTTTGAGACAAATTGCATCAAAACCCGAAGTGACAGTGATAGCAATGAGGACAGCCTTAGGTACTCGATATTTTTACTGTGATTCATCAATGCATTTTGCTGGATGTTTTTCAAACTTGCAGACACATTCTCGTGCGTGAAAATCTCGAACTTATATTTTGAGACAAACATCAAAATATCAAAATTGAAGCAGCGCCACATACTGTAATGATATCAAAGAAAAGGGCAAAATCAGACACTTATCCTGTAAACACAATAACTCAAAAAGTATGTAAAAAAAAACACATACTGTACTGTTACTGGTAATTGGTCATTGGCTGGTGAGCTGAATAAGGTGTGTTTGAGCAGGAAGGTCAGCAAATTGTGTTGCAGACGGGTCCTCCAGAACCATGATTGCAATGTCAGAAAAAAAGGTACAGTTTTGTTCCCCAAGGTACAAACAAAATTAATGTACCCCCAATGTCACAAAATGTTCCTCAGAGTCTATTTCTGTACCTTAAAAGGTACATTTACCTAAGGCTAGGGTATAATTGGCAGACTCACAATTTTGCTATTCTGACAGCATTTAGTCCTGAGCTTTAGGGCCCCCCATGATAAATTTTGGCAGCCCGTCTCACTAGGAAAATGGCTGGGGTGCCAGACAGCCAGTTCAGCCCTGGTGATTAAGTGCATGAAACCTGCTCTTTATCCAAAGGGCACTTTGGTATCCTTTGGGCAAGTGGTTATTCTGAATTTTAAGGGGGAAAACAGTATATGAAAAAGAAGCCTAATACGCATATAATAGACTTCATATTATACAAGTATAAATAGCGATAATGTTCGACTGACAGTTATATTATTTTCGGTCTTAAATTAAAATACGTCTACAGAGGAACTTAACCTTGACTGTTTGCATTCCTGCTCTCATGGATAATTAGCAGCTAATAATGTCTACAGCGCAATTCACTACCACCTTCCACATTAAGGATAATGTGTATTACATGTCGAAAAGAGCTGTACTACAGACATGGAATTTGCTATGTCTGAACAATAAAGAGGTTCTCTTATTTTCCTTTTCAGCAATATTTAATCTCAGCTGTACTGCCTTGGACAGTGGCACTGGGTGGCGCTCTTTGATGGTGTTGAAGCATCAGCTAATTATTACCTGACTTTAATCTTTTCTTTCGGTTTTATAAACTGATATTCAGTACCATGCAGTGGACTGACGCTTTGTCTCTGTAATTCCCACATGGTCCCAGCAAAATTATTTTTCACTAGAGGATTACAGTCCCCAATAGTCCCCATTTTTTAACAGAAAAAATGTATAAATCTAATTTCTTGACGTTTCGCTAGTCCGCGCTTAAATATTGGGTGTATCTTGTAGGAATCTTTATTTTTAGGCCTGAAGTGGCCTGGATTGGTCACTAGGTGTCGCACGTGTTTCACTTTGCTGATTTATTACACAAACTACCTTTGTCAAAGTCTCATTGCGTTATCTAGTAACACAAATACTAAAATCTAATGATACAACTTTTCACTGCACGCATACATAAAATGACCGTTCAGATTCTGCAAATCACCAAAATAACTTTGAAAGGCAAAGGCAGAATTTTATGATAATATTCATTTAAATATTTTCATAAAGTCTGTACCTAAGCCTACATATTTAGGTGCTGAAAGGTATATATATATATATATATTCCCCAGAATCTGGTGCATGAATGATACACAAAATGGGTGAGCCCACATCTGTGAACAAAGAGCAACTAGGTCTCAGAAACAGATCACTCAGCTTAATAAGTAACTGCAGTCCTGAGGGCCTTGTGCCTAACGCCCATTGGCTCTCGCCACCCCTGACCCTGAACAGGACAAGCAAGTATAGAAGATGAATTGGATGGAAATTAAACATCCTTCAGTCCTTCACTAACCCTTATTGCGAACTTCACGTTTTATTGTTACATGTATTCCAAGCAGCACAGTGAAATTCTGGGGCCACAGTGCATCAGCAGGTGTATGATCCTGCTCTTAGACCTGCGGACATATTTGTTTGTACGATGCACTGAAATAATGCACAGGTGATTCCCGAATAACAATGGCTAGGTGAGCACGGTGTTTAAAAACATGTCAGTAACAACTCCGATACTGTCAGTCTTTTTAGTTACGTAGTTTCCATGCCTTTGGAGCGCCGTTAATTTCAATAGGGACTCTGCTAGCTAACTGGCTAATTCTGCTTAGAACAACTGGGTTAACAGTAGGCCTATACCATATATAGATGATACACATTGCATTTCTTTATATGCATCGGGGCCTCGAGTTACGACCGGCCTGACCTTGGAACAACTTGGGTTACGACCAAAATTGTAGTTTTGACTTAAGACCAAAATCTTGAGTTACGACCCGAATGTCGGTAGAGGCCAAAACGTGTATCTGCTTGTGCGGCTTTAAACAAAGAGCCGAGGTGCCCTGAGATGACGAAAGGCGTCTGTAAGCGTCAGTCTAAGCTTTAAGCCCAGATACGCCTGTTTGTGGGCGTAGTTTCGATCAGTGGCAGCGCTTTATATAATTAATTTCGCTAATTGCCATCAGAACGTCCCCAAAAAAGCTAGAAAAGAACCAAAGGAAGTAAGAGAAGACAACGAAAGCAATCACAATCGAAAAGAACAGGGAAAATGTGCAGAAATATGAGAGTGGTGTTCGTGTGACCGATCTTGCACATATATACAATCTCAACTATCTTACAAAGAAAAGATTTGTATAAGGAAACTAGTGTTGCTAAAGGTGTTACTCAAATTAGTAAGTCACAATCAACAATCAATAATAGAAAGGCTATTATTACTGTGGGTAAACGAAATGCAAATGGCAGGTGATAGCCTATCTGAGTCTATAATTTCTGAAATAGTTACGGCTATAAATGCAGACCTCGTAGTTTCTGTTAAATTACACACGTTATACAACCTTTTTTATTATGGAGGGGTTAAGTAAAGGGTGCTTTGGGAGGTTCGAAACGCATTATGGGTATTTCCATTATTTCTTATAGGAAAAATAGTCTTGACTTGCGACCAACTTGAATTACCAGCCCTCGCGAACGAATTGAGTTCCCAGGTCGTTGTTCCATTGTAATAGTCAATGAGTGTGTGATCGTTATGAGCACGGCACGAATATTGGACGCCTGTTTAAATACATGCAATAAGTTTAATAGTAAATAATTGAGTGGAATGGAAATGCAAAAGTGGAATGAATACTGTACGTGTGGATGCTCAACGTATTGCAGCTCTCGATACCGATCAACATGTACCCGATCAAAACTTTTCATGCGCTGTTTCCTTCAGCTATGAAGTCCATCCTGCTTGGCAAAGAAGGATGTACATAATACAGTAGGCGTTATATATGAAAAAACAAACCTGTATCTCCTTTATGTTGTCCATGGGGGCAGCGGTCTGGATGAGTCTAGTTCTTGTGTTAGATTTTGCTGCGCGTGAGCTGACGTCCTTATTGTCACTTTGTTGGGGTAGGTGATTAAATGCGTGACTTGCCCCTTTATCTGTCATATCACCGCCATTGTGCAAATCCATTATGGGTTATTTCTTCAAAAATCAATGCTCAATGAAAAATAACGTGGCCAGTTTGAGGTAGCGATCTAACTAATCTGAACCAGCTAAAGCTTCCACCTCGATCTAGCTGTCCCCGCCAGGCACTTGTTGATCCCGGGTAACCATGGATACGCCGCCGTGGTTCCGCTGATTTCGGACACAAGCCTACTGTCGATCGCGTTTTGGTTTACATAATTTACATACAGATGAAAGCGGGTAAACATGAACGTGATGATGTATCCTTAGGGCATAACTTCAAATGATGTAATCGGATAAATTCTTTAAATATTTTTCTACAAAAGCTGTTGCAACGGATGCATTATAAGGTATAGTCACAGGCGATTGATTACCTCCTGTATCAGGGATTAATTGTTTGTTTGTTCATATAGATATATTTTTATTTGAACCGCAGATGATTGTGTGTAGGCTACTCGATCGAATCCATTATAGGCCTAGCGTAGTAACAAAATTAAAAGGTGATATAAAGGAGTTCCATCGTTAGCTTCTATTTAGATTCTCCTTAATCGATAATACTCAATACATTTTATTAAAGAAAACATATGGAAAGGTCTGTATTTAAAATCAGAAAAAGGGGTTTGTAACTCTTTTAAGACTACAAATGCAAGAACGTCTCTTGGATATACAGCTGACAAGAGAACAACATGGAATACACACAACTGCCGCCAATTTGTGTATTCAAATGAGAAAAAATCTCCTGAGGCTGAAAACACAAAAATAAATATGTGAAAATTTGTATGTGTAAGCAACTAAGTTTTGAAGCAGCTTTGAGAAAACATAATTTGACAGCTGACATGTTGCTGGGTCTCCTTAGACTAAAAATAAATATATTTGGAACAGCACGTTCATTCTTCACTGCAGACCTGCCCGGAGGATCTCACGGATCCTTTAAAAAGCATTCACTTATACATACAATGAGAGATCGCAGGAATGAATCTCCCAGTAGTATAGATCGAGGTACGAAACCTGATCGCTACCCTCTGAACCACTCACTGTACGTTACTCAAAGTTTGAAATAAAGTTCAATTTAGACAATGAACACCATTATTATTAAAACACAGTAAGTAGCAATAGCAGGATTGATATACTCCAGTATAGCCATCAAGTTTGTATCACGACACACCGGTCTGTCGTTTTAGAATATGATAAGAGATTACTACAGTTACTTTGATTAAAAAACATAAACTGAAATATGTTCTGTATGAGAACCTTTGATAAAGCATGATTTTTGGGATTATAATTTTGTTTGGCATCTTTGTAATGTTTGTTTGGAAGTTAAATGGCTGTAAGTGTGGCTTCCGGTTTCTTAAAGTTTTTTTAAAAATTGGTATTTGGAAAAATACGAATGAACACAAACGTTATTACTTACTGCAGATGTTTTTTTTTTTTCAAAATTCCATTTAGCAAAGCTCAAAACATGTCTATTAATGGTTCACATTTAGATTGTTTTACTTTGTAAACACAATAAAAACTATGAGTTAAAAATGATTTCACATAAATGCAGTTATTTAGAAATGTTTGTTTTACCAGTGAGGAAAATACAATTTTGAAATCATGCAACATTAAATTACAATACTTTTTTTTGAACATTGTTATTATTCGACGACTGTGACTTTAAAACAAAAAACAAAACTGGTGAGAGACAATGTTCTGTTCACAGAGGCGGAATTTACAGAATGGCAGCCGTCCCTGTCTTTCATGCAATCTGCACGTGTTGTTGTTGCAGTTAGGATAAAGACGGATCAGATAGATGGCTTTATAGGTGTAACACGTTATAGAGCAAGATAAACTAGAGATTTGGTGCAATTTCAATCAGCACTCTATTAAGTCTGTGTGGGGTCATTCCATCACACACCATGTAGCATATGCTTAAGTGCACAGTTTGAAATGAAAATGAAATCATTGTGAATGATTTCTGGGGGGGGGGGGGGGGGATTAATTAGGTAAATAATTTAAATCAAGGACTGCTAGTTCCACAATACAGAACATATATAATGGGTTAAGTAATCTAACGAATAATGCCACAATCTGAAAACAAGGGAAGATACACATACATAGACAGCGTTTGGGTCAGATTCAACATCCTGATACTACCATCAGATATAGTCTATAATAAAAGATAAAACTATTAACCAAGTGTGGTACAAGACAGAATGTAAAGCCAAGTATTGTTATTTAATGCGTTTACAGATTTTCTTAGTGAAAGTGATACAGAAAATACGCATAATCTCAATGCTATTTATTTAAACATAAATTTTAATTGTTCGTCTTCCATTCTTTGCTGCGCGCTTATTATTAAGCACTTTCCTGCTCGGTAAAGCTGCTGCAGGGATCTCCAGCCCCTTCACTCATGATCTCCATCAACCTGCTCACTAGCGCCGCCGGACGGCCGCTGGGCAAAACGGCATTATCCAAGATGGAGGCTTTCTTCGCCTTAACCACGGAGCGGTGACTTTGCGTGTCGCTATATAGGCGATCCAGCAAAGGGCTGCCTTTCCCCCGTGCATAACGCCAGCTTTCAGTCCTTTTGGGATTTACATTCTGCGCCTGATTGCGAGCCATGAGCTCCGGGGAGGGAGCGGATGAGACGGCGAAGGACGCGGCCGATATAGCGGCGTTTTTCAAGTCCGGTAAGGCGGCGGGGACAGAAGTGCGCTGCTCCTGAGGCAGGAGCGACGCTCCGTATATAAATGCGAGGGACATTGTTACAAGAGGGGATTAACAAAAGGGGATGCCGAGGGGAAGAGATGGGACATGCACACGATAGTGTGTCCCGTGCCCAGCTCGCTTAGTATGTTTATTTAAACATTATCTTAAATGAAAATGGCAGCAAAATTTAGATCAGGTAACCTTAGCTGGTTAATTTGTATCATCCGCACTGTCAACAACAGGGGCTGGAGCAATGCATGCAGGATCGGTCCGTAACATGCAGCAAAGGGGAGGCTTTACATGCATGAATATTGCAAATATAACTGCACCATCTTGCTTTTGGAGAAAATGTAATAATTTAAATGTAATTCTATGTCTGCATGATGGTATTGCCAGAGGACCAAGCGCTATCTAGCTTGATGCTCTCAGTATGATGTTCTAGCTAATAATATAATAAAGCTATTTTAGGATCAGCATTAGGGTCCAGCAGCTTGTTATTACGCTTTTAAGGGTTAGTGTTTTATTATAACGTATGAGGAATTAATGCATCTTCGAAAGTATTTGCACAGAACATGGCCCACATATGGGATGCGATGCCCGCTTAGTGTTATTGTGCTTTTCAATCCATCTATGGTGCGTAAATGCCCGGGAGCCGGTGTCCGGGTGCTGCGTGCTCGGCCGCGGGGGTCCGCAGGTTGCCTCCCGGCATTGTGTCTGCTGGGAGGCGGGGTTGTAAACCCAACCTGAAAACGGGAGTTAGCGCTTTGGGGAGGAATCACGCCTCTTATCCGCCTTTGATGGACTGACAGCCCGGTGTGTATTTGATGGACCTTTGAGTTACGTTTCTGGGAGCCGTTCCTGGACTTACAGGGTCTGAATAGGCATCGTCACTTTGAAATATAACAATGGAAAATAGAGTGATAATGCATTATTTTCGGAGGAAAGCTGTATTTTACGTATCGAAAAATACTGAGGATGCTACCTTTCTGTGTATTATAAATGAATTACCTCGGAGAGCTACTGCTTTTGCAAAGGTCTTGCGTGCTGGTTAAAGTTGGGACAGTTTTCTTGCCTTTATCTGAGGGTCTAGCAGTATTTAATGACAGTCTTCTTATGGTCTATTGTCATTTGTACGAGTACAATAAAATACTTGCAGGAATACCTCCCTGCAGAGTTAACATATACAGATGATGAACAGTAAGCAGCAAATAACAGAGGAGTGAGAACGTTTGGTATGCTAATGTCAGCTAGCGGGATGTTTTTTCTCTCCCTCCATCCTGCCACCTTGTCCTTGCTTCGGCTTGCAGGAAGTCCCTTTGCCGTGGCGAATCATGTCCCCCGACCTGCGTAGTCATGGCACCCTTCATCCGGAGCCGGACGGGGCCGGCTGAGGTGAAACACCCATCCCCCTGGAGGATGTGGAGGCTGCGGGGGCCACCAGGGCTCCCCCACCCCTCGCCTCCTCACACATCATCCTCGCTGCTTGGGATGTGGCTGTGTGGTGCAGCATGTAACACAAGATTACCATTTTCAGATGCTTCGGTTTAAAGCATCCGTGCTGCATGTGTGTGAGATAAGAGCTAATAAGGTGCGATGGTTTCATGGAGCTCATGAAATTCATGACGATCATTTAGTGCATATTAAAATTATACCGTTAATTTTCATATACCTATGAAAATTATTGGGTACATTTTGATATGCAGTACCAGGAATATTAGCCTACTCGTATCACAGGTTTTTATTGATTTTGTAGTTCAGAAATTGATTCTGTTTGGTGTGTGCCTCTTGGATATTGTTTATCGTTAAGATGTTTCTTTTTTGGATGTATATCTGACTTGAAGTTCATTGACAGTCCCATTCCTGCTTATTCTTTACATCAACAGAAGATCAAATGCTAATAATATTAGCTTTAACTCCAATATACATAACTAAAAATGCTAAGCCTGCCTGTTTATGCACGAACGGTTTGTTTCCCTGTCCTGTGGCTAATGGTCCTTATATGTACTTGCTCCGTTGCGGTCAGCATTGACACTCTTTATGCCAGTTCTCTAACGGCTCTGAATGCCTCTTCCCTTGAAAGCCATCTTCTTCAATCACTCCTCCGTAATTTCAGTCCAGGAGAACATCAGTGTCATTAGCAGCCCAAGGCAGGAGAGCCAGCTTGTTGTCGTAGGACATGTTTAAAGCGCATGGATTCAGATTAGGCCTCGCAATGGATTTTATCTTGAAGGTATCTTTGGTGTTCAAAGAGCAGAGAGCCTCTGATCTGGGGCCTTTGTGGATGGGAAGATATATGCTCAGTCCTCTTTTAGAAAGCCGTGCTGCCATGAAAACGTCATGTCACAATATATTAGAAGTATGTGGTTCTGTTTAGTTGAAAGTCATCTGTTTGGCCTTAGTGTAGTATAATTTTTCAGGGATTACAAATAATGCTAAAAAATTAACTTTCTGTTGAAGAAAAATGAAGTATTGTAATTTTTTTTGCTTATACAACCTGAATTACAGGGAAACAACATTAACTGTATAAGAAATACAGAAGTGTTAAGATTTTTTGTTTTAAGGATGTGAGCTTGTAATCCTGAAGTCTAAACTATGTTTTGTCGTATGTTTAAATGGGCAAATCTAATATATATATGGATAAGCAGTTCTCGTAGTTGGTACATACCTGGAGTGTGTGAGCCAGTGTATAACTCAAGGACTACAAACGCAGAAATACAGATGTTGGGGGAAGTTCTTGCATTTGAAAATACCTCTTTACCACATTGTTTGGTAATTTTGGTTCATCAGCTTTCATGTGTTTTTATGAGTTCTTTTGGTCACGTATTTCAAAGGACAATAAACCTGAAGTGTGTGTGTGTGTGTGTGTGTGTGTGTGTGTGTGTGTGTGTGTGTGTGTGTGTGTGTGTGTGTGTGTGTGT
>JAODKE010000146.1:5077240-5095599 GCA_026779605.1 Mormyrus hasselquistii
TCATACAGTGTGTCCCCAGGGGACTCTACCATGTCATCATACAGTGTGTCCCCAGGGGACTCGCCATGTCATTATACAGCATGTCTCCACGTAGGTGTGCTGCAGATGTCTCACGGAAGTTAGGGGCCACTACATATTTTAACCTTTCTGAGTATTATCCAGCACAAAATCATCAGCCCACCGTACAGCCTGTATAATGTCAGATTCTACAGAGATGTCTTGGCTCAGGCAGATGTTTCTGAAGACACACTCAAGACTGAATGAATTATAATGTTTCCATGAGTCTTCTACAGTCTTGCTTGAATATATTACCCCAATGACATCCTAGAAAATACATTAAGAATCATTATTAAAGACAACTGTTCGCTTTAGTGCGTTGTAGCTATTTTTGCCACTGGGAGTAAAGCCAAATTATGTTTCTGTGATGTACGATTATTAGGTCTTACTTGAGTTTGAAAGATGCGTGTTTAGCTACCTGGTTATTGGCTAGCTTATTCCAGATAACGTGATATTTTGATCAACTTATTGCTTCCAGGGGGCAGAGACAGGCGTGGGGGTCCCGTTCTAACGTTTCCAGCAAGAAGCAACCACGACAGAATACGACAAGACGACCTGCGGAGCCTCATAGCGTACCTCGCTGGAATTCCCAGGTACGAAGTTGTTTTTTTACGCCCGACCAAAACAAAGACTCTGCGTCAATCTAGGCTTCACTCTCGGGGAAACATCTCAAGGCACATTCGAAGCCAATGTGTTGAGCTACGAAGAAGACTGTAACTACATGATCGATGGTCACCATATTGGCCGATCGTCACGGTATCCCCTGAGACATGATTTACATGGAGCATAGACCAGCGCCTGCATTCCAGGTGCAGTGTCAGTCCCTCTGCCTCTCCAAAGCTCATTAAAAAGTAGCAGCCCTGTGCCGTCCAGAATGTAGGTTATCCTCCTCTCTGGGGTCCTCTAGCTCTTCTGTTGCGGGTGGGGGTGCGGGTGGGGGTGGGGGCAGGGGCTGTCGGTTCTGGATGAAAACTTGCAGCAGCTCCCAGTGCTTTCTTCCTTCATTCCCTTCTTCCTTCCTCTGCAGTGGGGAGACAGAGCCAGTCCGTTCGCCCCTCAAGGAATTTGCCGACGTGCGGAACTCTTTTTAGGGAGTCAAATACTGTGTTCGGATCTGGTTAGAGGCAGACCGGAGGGGTTTCTGCCCCGGGGTTATTTGGACGAGGGGGGTTACTGATTAAAGGCGCAGGGAGCAGTTATAAGAGAAGAGGAGGAGCAGGAGGTGGGGCTCAGGAACGTAAGGGCTTCGTATCGTGAGCAAGGCAGATGTTGGCAAGATCGAAAGCAGACGATGCCCCGCATTGAATCAGGGCGGCTTGAGGGAGCTGGTCCTCATTCGCTTTTTCTCTCTGCATTCCCGTTTAGAGGACTAGCTCAGATCTCCGTACGCCACGGGTAAGTTTGCGTGAAGCATACAGGTTAAACAGCTGCTCCTTGTTTTCCCCGCGGTTTATCCCAGCGAGGAGGTTAGCAGACATGGCTTTACTGTCATCGTGGACATGCGGGGGTCCAAGTGGGACTCCATCAAGCCGCTGCTGAAGATCCTGCAGGAGTCCTTTCCCAGCTGCATCCACGTCGCTCTCATCATCAAGCCCGACAACTTCTGGCAGAAGCAAAGGACTAATTTTGGCAGCTCAAAGTTTGAATTCGAGGTGAGTCCCAGCTGCTAGCCTGTTAACACCTGCACGACGGTTAGAGACCTTCTGAGCGGATCTGCTTTTATGTCACCCTCTCACACACGCCTGCAAGACGGACAGAAAAGAAAACAGGCGGCAAGACGTACCTGTTGCGGCATTATTGAGACATAGAGAAATCTCTGTCAATTCACACCGGTTTTTAAGTTTTCTCGGGCTGTGAAATTGCAGCATATGCTTCTCTGGATTCTAGGCTGAGGATGCGGCTCTGCGTGTTATAATTATTGTATGGTGCTGAAATGGGCCCCAGACATCTTTCCCTTAAAATCAGATAAAACAGCGTCAAGTGCTTTAGCAGTCAGCAATTAAGGGAAGAGCGGGTAGCATGACACTTTCTCCACAGGCGACGTGTCATTCGTTTCCTTATTTGTTTTTTTGTTTGTTTGTTTTTTTTTAAATTGGTGAAATTTTGGAGTATCACATTTTTCATTTTCAACTATTCCTTATTCTCCTGTTTATGGTTTCCCCCCCCCCCCCTTTTTTATTGCATTCATAATTCGATTCGTACTGGTTGTGAGTGGTGGAATGAGTTCAGTATATCATCGGCGGTAGTTAAGCAAGGATTTTTCATTTGTCTCGTCGCACCTTTTTATGCATCTGTTTTGAATTTACAGATTATGCAAACATACAGTGTATGTGTGTACGTGTGTGTGTGTGTTTGTGGATTAGGTAAAGGAAAATATATACATACGCGTGTATGTTCATCCAGTATGTATCATGTATGTCAAACAAACATGAATGCTATTAACATATTCACAGTCAGGAGTTTTATTTATATTTTTCTGGTTATATCCTTATGGTATGGTGGCACAACAACTGTCAACTTTTAAACTGAGAACAGAAACCTGTTTAGCATTATATTTACAGATAGCCCAGATTTATGCTCTGCTGTGCCTTTCTTTTTCACGACAGAAACATCTTCTCTTCACTTGCATTTTGAGCCTGTTCCCCGTAGTATTCGTGAGCATTGGCTTTCACCAGGATTAAATGTGATTAACCTCTGACCCCTCTCAACCCCTGTTCTCCAGACTACCATGGTGTCATTAGAGGGTCTCACAAAAGTAGTGGACCCCTCTCAGCTCACACCAGATTTCGAGGGCAGCCTGGATTACAACCATGAGGAGTGGATCGAGATCCGGGTCGCGTACGAGGACTTTGTCAGCAATGCGTCACATATGCTGGCCCGTCTGGACGAGCTCCAGGAGGTCCTGTCCAAGAAGGAGCTCCCACCGGACCTGGATGGGGCACGGCGTGCCATTGAGGAGCACTCGGGCCTGAAGAAGAAGGTGGTGAAGGCCCCCATCGAGGAGCTTGACTCGGAGGGCCAGAAGCTCCTGCACCTCATTGAGAACAGCGAGTGCTACACCAACCAGAGTACGGGTGTCACCAACGGTGACCTGCAGGGCCTGATCCCAAAGGTCTCCGGGCTGCTGGATAAACTCCACTCCTCCAGGCAGCACCTGCACCAGATGTGGCATGTGCGCAAACTCAAGCTGGACCAGTGTTTCCAGCTCAGGCTCTTCGAGCAGGACGCCGAGAAGGTCAGTGTGGACGCAAGGGTGAAGGATGCCGCTTGATGAGATGTTCTCTTCAGTCTAAGCCAGGGGTCTCGAACTCAAATGAACTGGCTAGTAGGGGTCCACTTGAGCTATTTTTTATGAACCAAAAGAGAGGAGAGGGGAAAAAAGATGTATCGACTATTTTTTTTGGTTAATCTATAAGACAACCAAGTCAATGCAGATTAATGAAAAAATCCAATAGAGAATGAAAGTGGAAAGATTGACCTGTAGGCCACATTTTGATGAATCAAAAATGTAACTAACTGTAAAAAAACCATTGTGTGTGTTGGATCTGGCCTGCAGGCTTGTAGTTTGAAACCTTTGGTCTAAACAAAGACTTTCACCATTAGACTGAGACATTCAGAAAATATGGGTGTTATTTCAACCAAAAGACTCTTATCAGATAAACTGCTTCATGCATCAATTATGCTTTAATAATAATGCAGATGATATCAGTGGGCGCCCTCTGGGGGATCGAGCAGAAGAAAACAGCTGCAGGCTTTGCCGAAATAATAGACTTTTCTGAATGTGTTGTTTTGCTTGTTGTGAGCCTGCAAGGTGCATAATTGGCTTGTGGTATTATAATATCGATTCGAGGGTCCCTCCGAATATCCACCAGGGAAAGATTTCACGGTCACAGGCTGTGGCACCCCCATGTCACGTGGGCTTTCCCAGAGCGATCCGCACAGTATCTGTCCCGGCCTGTTCCCCCTGCAGATGTTTGACTGGATCATGCATAACAAAGGCCTCTTCCTGACCGGCTACACCGAGATCGGGGCCAACAACCAGCACGCCATGGAGCTACAGACCCAGCATAACCACTTTGCCATGAACTGCATGGTGAGTGACAGATCTGCTGACTTTATATGGTGCGCCGACTAGAGTCTGATGTTGACATGGCCTGTATGTCAGTCTTTAGCCATTAACTGTATCTGAAATACCGGCAATGAGGTACTTAGGTGGTGTCAGTGATTGACTTTGTCTGTCCACTTCCTATCGGGTGGTTTGTTTTCTTTTTGGGTTAGCATTGGGTTGAGCGAGTGATTGACAGTTTCTGATAATTCCACCCAGTATGGATTTTGATCTATCAGTACTGTTGACATTGACATGAACTTCCTGATGAACAGATAAAAAGTCAGCTGATGCAATACTGCAGGAACCTTGTGCGAAGTAGTGAAGTCACTGAGAGTCAAACGTCTAATATAGTGATCGACGTGAAGCACTATGCTGCTGAACCACACTGATGAAGGAATCGCAGTTAAGACTTCTGCTTTAAAAATAAAACCGTGTTTCTCGTGGAAATTAGTGCCCACGTTTTTGGCCAGTTTCTTCACCACTGTTCTGCCGTCTAATAGAAGATATATGAAGGATTTTTACAGTTTTATGAACAGAACAATAACACCCTAGGGCATCTAACAATTTCATGAATCATAGGATAAAAGCTAAAACCTTACAAGTGAACTGAACTTTGGCCTCAAGGCCAAAACAGCTGCTTTGGCGTGGTCTCCGCCGATTAAAAGTCATGTCGCTAAAGCATGCCTGCAATTTTTTTTTACCGTCTTTCTTCCCTCTGTTCTTTTGGAGGCTTGCGGCTGGGAATGGGAGAAACTTTGGCAAACATCTGTCTGGTGAATGTATTTAGGAGTCACGTTGCGTACAAACGTCATGTTCCTCACAGAAAAAACCATGGAGGCTCATTCAACGCTGTCTGTTTTTATTTTCTTCAAAGCAGTGGACTAACCTCCCAGCTTCCCAGAATTATTTTTCATTCTTTTGGTGTATTTTTATTAGATCTTTTCTTTTTTTATGGTTCAATGGGGAAGCAGGGTGTGCTGATCCTTATACCTCCACCAAAGCGGATTAGAAGACAGTCCTGTGTCTGTGCGTCTGGAGCTCACTTATTTATATAGGTCTTTCTTCACGGTCCGGGTGAGTTGCCTTTAAAATATGAGTCTGTGTTGTTGCCCTACAGTGGCCTGGTCTCCTGTTCTTCTTGGGATAGACATCAGCTCTGGAGAATGAATGGATGGTCGTTGTTATAATGTTTGTAAAAGCTTAATTTTTGGTATGATTTCTTCAGTGCTTTGAATGGCCGGACTGTGGCGTAACAGCACTGTGTGTTCAATCATTTTTCACCAAAGAATTATGCATTTAGTTACTTCATAAAAATTCCAGGATCGCAACCATATCTGAATTGTAATTACAGCGTAAGCTCTCTGCTTTTTGTTTGAGGTGATTTCGATTCATTATAAGTAATTACTCCAGTCATATAATTAAGTCCTTCTGTGGTTTGACTTGCTATGAGCTGTATCAGTGCTAACGCTGGGAATTTCGTTGTGCTGTTCAGAGTGGAGATGGAGATTAGTTTTGTGGCTGTTGCAAGACATGTGATCTCCTCTACGAGTTTCTTCTGAGGTCTCAGACCACCCACCACCCTGCAGATGAGTGGAAGTGCAGGAAGGTTCTGTTTAGACTTATGCTAATGAAGGCAGCTTGGCAGTGTTAAAAACTGCACTGTTTAATGGTTGTTAATCCTCAGTGCTCAAGTTGAGTGCAAGACAGCCTGTATGACCCCTAGTGGTAGATGAAAGAACTGTTTTAATTATCTACAGTTGAATCATTGAAAATAATCTGGTAATTTTTATTTGGTAATAATTTTATCTCAGGTGATGTTCTGGAAACAAGAAAGAAAATGAAATTCTGTTTTTCTTTCAATTTTAGTTTTTTGTGTCAGTATGTGTAGGAGATTCCAATGTGAAACTCTTCTTGGAAAATATGTAGGTACTCAGTCATCTGTTGGCGCTTAACTTGTGTGCAGGAGGGGCTCTTGGAGAATTTATGTCTTGCCTAGCAGTTAAGAAACACAGCATATGTTTGTGGTTCATGTTCCCAAAGGACCACATGTCGTTTTGCTGTTTATTTTATGTTCACTTAGAACTCAATAATAAAATCTCACCATATGTAAGACTAGCATGAACTATCACACTTCTCAGCAATGCTGGATTGGTCCGACGTAGTGATGTCACTGCAGTGTCGCCAGATAGCCATTCAGTGTGTGCAGGTGCACTATTTCACCTCAAGAGGGTGCCAATACTCACAAGGCATGTTGATGATTTGTATATATGCATCTGCGATTAAGTTCTGAGGCCATGTTTTAAATATAAGCAGTTGTGACGGGTAAGGGAATTTGTTTTATTTATTCTTATCTTGTTTATATTGCTCTTGAAGTACTTTCTGTCTAACATTTGTAGTACATGCACTATATACTGTTGATATGCATAATTTGATAGACTAACATTCCATGCTGAAGATGCCGCACATGAATACCATCTAAAATGTCCACCTTGTCCTCCTTCAGTTAGTTTCCCAGTGACAAACACCTTTCACCTCCTGTCCAGCCTCTGCTTGGCCCGGGGCTCATGTGACCCCCCCCCACTGAAACGCCGCCCTCTTATATCTCTCCTTCAGAACGTTTATGTCAACATCAGCCGCATCATGTCAGTGGGCAACCGACTGCTGGAGTCGGGTCACTATGCCTCGCAGCAGATCAAGCAGCTCTCCGGGCAGCTGGAGCAGGAGTGGAAGGCGTTCGCCGCCGCCCTGGACGAGCGCAGCAACCTGCTGGAGATGTCCGCCATCTTCCACCAGAAGGCCGATCAGGTGACCCTCCTGTCCCTCCCCTCGCTGGCTGCTGCTGTTTTCTCATCATCTCATGTAGTGATCCCTTTTTCTTTTTTTTTTAGCGCGTCTGTGATGAGAATTTTTTTGAACTTTCCTGCGTTTTCAGGCCTCCTCGCATGCAGCTTGATTCCAGTAGCAGCAGCAAACATCTGGGTTATTTTGCACTTCCAGATGTTTCTTGTGATTGTTGACTGCAGCACTGCTGGGTTCTCAGACTCGGGGGCGGCACCACGGGGTCGTAGTCATTACTGGTGTGACTGTGTGCCATGATATAGATTTGTACTATACCGGTAACACCGCGAGAAGTCAAAACCTTAATTATAAAACAGCTTATTTATAAAAAAAAAATCATTTTTTTCAAAGGTTCAGTTGTAATCTGAATACTTGTCCCTATACAGTATATGTAACCGGTTTGCCAACCTTCATGCTCACTCACGCTTTTAGATGCTCACGCAGGAAATCTTACAGCAAATCTATATTATTACATTATAAACCTAAAATTGGCAACATCAGAGGCACTGGGGTAGTTTGCAAACCCTACAGACTATTTAAAAGGTAATAAAACTGTTACATACATGTAAATGCGTGTGTAGACTTATGAGAAATCATTACTTGTCACTTTTTATATCTTTCTGAAATAGGATCACCCACACCCAACCGTAATAGCAATTAAAGTGTACTTAATATATTATAAAATATTATTATTTTTTTTTATTTACATAAAGGGACAGTTACTCCTCCCAAAACTTGGAAAAAAGTAATATCATGATATAACATCGTCACCATCCAAAAAGTCACTCACAGCCACAGCCAGATGCAGGAAGCAGAATGGCCACCGGCATCATCAAAGATCAATCGCACCCCCTCACTCTTTAGGAGGTTCTGCAGCCTCAGAAGCAGGATACTGAGACTGGCCCCTCCCAGCCTAAGACTGGGTCTGTTAAAAGCATAGAGAACTCTGGACTCATAAGTCTATCTGTAAAGGTTTTTATTTATTTCACATTTTGCTTCCACGTCAAACTTCCATACATTCATTCTATGGCAAAAACCTCCTTTTTGTAAGTGTTTTAATATCGGTGTCTTAAAGTGTCTAAAGTGTCATATCTATGTTATGCTTATATGTCTCAGTCTATATACTATATTCTATATTTATAACTTTCACGTCGACCAATGAGAATGATATTTCACCTCAGTGTATGACTCCACAGATCATATATCTGCCGCTGACAATAAAAGATTCTTCGACTGTGAGTGCAGAGCATTGTCATGTTTGTCGCGATCCAGGACAGTCGTAGTTGGACGGCTTTTGACATCTCTGAAATCCTGTCTGGTCAAAGTCCCTCATCTCTGTGTCGTTCCTCATAGTACATGGGCAACGTGGATTCCTGGTGCAAAGCCTGTGGAGAGGTGGGCCTGCCCTCTGAGCTGCAGGACCTAGAGGACGCCATTCATCATCACCAGGGCTTGTACGAGCACATTAACAGCGCTTACTCAGAGGTGCGGCTTTTAAAGTATTTTTTGTCCGAATCCCTTCACCGTAACACAGGTCACTATGTTAACATCTATTGCACTCAAGTTTATTACATGTGACCTCAGCTTCCAGGTAGATCGCATGATCTCTGTGTGACTCTTTGGGCATCTAGTTCCTACCTCCAGTCCAAAGACTGCTGAACTGTGCCAGTTATGTGCCTGAATGAGAATAGATGGTTGTCAGTTTCTAAAACCGTCCTCTCTATTGCCGTGGGTGTCTCCCACGCAGGTCAGCCAAGATGGCAAGGTCCTATTGGACAAGCTGCAGCGACCTCTGACCCCGGGCAGCGCAGATTCGCTCACGGCCTCGGCCAACTACTCCAAGGCCGTGCGGCACGTGCTGGACATCATCCACGAGGTGCTGCACCACCAGCGGCAGCTGGAGAACATCTGGCAGCACCGCAAGGTCCGGCTGCACCAACGTCTCCAGCTGTGTGTCTTCCAGCAGGACGTGCAGCAGGTACCGGTCCCCTTGCCCCCCCCCCCCCCCCATTTTCATGGGCCCTGTTTGCTGGCAGATATCCCAGCTTGGAGTTACATGCCATCCCTTCTCATGTGGGCTTTTCAAAGAGTAATTTACAGGCGCCGGTTTGCAGTGCATGGCGCTTGTGAAGGGAGGCCCATTCGGCCACAGCGTTCAAAATGTAATTTTATACGGCCGTCATTGCATTTGTTTCTGTTTATAGAGGAAAACAAGGCCCGGGGAGTGGCAGTCTTTAGTGTCTGACGCCTCACGAAAGCGAAAATTCAATTCCCAGTCGATCTGAGATTTATATTTTATGGAATATTGTAATAATAATCCAAGGAGTCACTCTACGATTTCCTGTTTTCAGTTCTTCCCGTAAGGTTGCAGAACGCTGTGGAATGTCAGAGAAATATTTTCTCTAAATATACTTTTAATTTCATTTGTGGAATTATGATATTTATACTGCGTTGGATTAATATGTTTGTTTGGCTGGGGCTGGGGTGGGGGGTGATGACACAGGAGCCCTAAAAAATTTGGAAAATAACTGGATTGGTCTGGACTGAGGGGGACCCAATATGATATGCTTTTATGGGGCCAAAATTCTTTAGCAACGCCCCTGCCGGTTGGTATCTGGCTTATATATCACTGACAATTTTAAGGCTGTGTTTCCTGGTGTGTCCTGGCTCATGTTTAACTCTGTATTACACAGAAATATAGGGATTCCAGGCAGGCTTGAGCTGTACTATGCTGTGATGAATTATACTGGAATGCTTGGTAACGGTTGCCATGGTAATGCTGTTCACCGGCGTACAATGCGGAGGGTGTTCGGATGTACAAGACGCGATTCTCCGAGAAAAATAACCTTGGAAAAAGGAGCAACATTAGTGATAATTAGGGGACTAGTTATTTAAAAGAGTAGCTACACTGGTTGTGGTAGATAAACATGTCACGCTAATAACTCCTGTTCACACAGAGGAACTGGGTCGTCAGGCACTCTCATTAAGTCCTTAAGTGCCTGCTGTTACAGACACTGAGTAATAACACTTAATGGGTTTAGTGATATAGGTGTTAGCGAAGGTATATCTTTCACAGTGAGGTCATGCATCTACTGCACCACCGCTACGTGCATGTGTGTGCACGTGCCCTGCGACAGACTAGCAGTCTGATAGCCCAACGCTGCCCAGCGTAGACTCCAGACACCGTATGACCCTGTCCGGCATTGAGTATGGGTGGATTTTGCATCGACTCTGCACTAAAGCTGGTAGTGAATCTACAGGGTCACTTGGTGGCGCTGTGGGCTGTTGTGACTGTATTAAACTGTTAATGTGTGAAACGGGGGGGTGGAGACGCATCGAAATGACCGAGACTGAATGCGCGCGAATAAACACTCCCATATACAGACTGATATTTAAATACACGCACTAATATTAAGATGAAACTTTATTGTCCAGTATCACAGAAAGACATCCAATAATGGATAACATAAACAAAAGGGCAATAAATATGTAAAGGAAAACTAGTAATAAAATAGTCATAAAAGTAACAAATTAAAGAGTAAATAAGAGAACCGTGCAAAACAATGTACTACTATGACAAACGTAGACAAACGTAGCGCAATATAGCAGTTCTGCAAATGGAATATGTACATTCAGTGTCTGCTCTGAATAGCAGGGCTGTTAGCAGAAGCAGCATCGCACAGTCGCAGGGCAGCGGGTGAGAAAGGGCATGACGCCTGTCACTGTTAGTGATGAAAGGGTCATGGCGGGTTTCCGACACATGAGGCGCGGCCTGGAATGTAATTTCCCAAACCTGCCACCGTCCCGTCGATGTGAATGCGTCGCTGTCCCGTGAGCCCGGTGTCCCACTCCGGTCCTCAGGTGCTGGACTGGATCGAGAACCACGGTGAGGCCTTCCTCAGCAAGCACACGGGGGTGGGCAAGTCGCTGCACCGGGCCAGAGCGCTGCAGAAACGCCACGAGGACTTCGAGGAGGTTGCCCAGGTGAATGGAGACACTCCACTCGCTTTTCTTTACACAAAGAAACACCCAGAAATTCTTTAACTCTTTATGTACTCCACAAAAAGATTGACCCATTTGTTTAAGCTGATGGGTGGTGATGTTTTTGATAGATTCATTAAGTGATATTTGCCTGGCTGTTTTCATGTACTGCCAGAGTGATTGTTTGTACTGATTTAAATTTGTTTCCTGGGTGTTTTATCAGCATGCATTCTGAATGCTAACCTTCAGTGTTCAGACACGGTACATTTTACATCGCAAACATCCTGCAGTGTGCTTCCCAAGTAATAATATAGTCAGGGAGCCAGTGAGACACGGTACATTTTACATCGCAAACATCCTGCAGTGTGCTTCCCAAGTAATAACATAGTCAGGGAGCCAGTGAGACACGGTACATTTTACATCGCAAACATCCTGCAGTGTGCTTCCCAAGTAATAATATAGTCAGGGAGCCAGTGAGATTGTAGATTGTAAGGCTTTTGTTCTATTATTATGAAAAAGTGACACATACAGTTGTGATAACATTTGCAGAAAGTGCAGGATGTTTATCTGTAAAACAGTGTTTTGTTCGCTGTAAAAACACAACATTGTCATATCAGGACGGATCTTTTTCGAATTACCAGTAACCTGCCTTTCTCCAACAACTGGAACAACCCTGATGACCAAAAAAATCCTGCTATGAAATATCCATCACCTTTTGGGTGGCATCTGCTGTAACGGGAAGAAAGAGCTGCTCGTGATGCTAATCAGAGCTTAACGATCAGTCTTGATAAGCAACTCTTGACCTGCACGTCTCTGGATGTGTATTTATAGAATGAAGATGCTAATGGCCTTAAGTTCAGTCATTTTTAATTACACCCCGCCCCCCCCCCAATCCAGAATACTTATACCAATGCTGACAAGCTGCTGGAAGCTGCAGAGCAGCTGGCCCAGACGGGCGAATGCGACCCGGAGGAGATCTACCAGGCCGCCCACCAGCTGGAGGACCGTATCCAGGACTTTGTGCGGCGTGTGGAGCAGCGCAAGGTGCTGCTGGACATGTCAGTGTCCTTCCACACACACGTCAAGGAGGTGGGTCCTTCCGGCAGCTTTGCACGCACACACACACACACACACACACACGCGCAAGTTAGTGTACCTATCTAAATGGGGACCGTCCATTAATTTCTTTGGGAATAACCCTATTCCTCAATTACGACACCCTTAACCTCTACCCATCCCTAACCTTAACCATAAGTAACCAAGCAAAATACAAGTCTTTTGGCACATCGACGTTAAAATAACTGGCATTTTTTAAATCACATTCGGTCCCCATGATGTAATATATACATTCCCACACAAACAACGCACACAGACCTACCACAGACATCTGGGAGTTACCTCAGTCAGTGGACACCACGAACACACACACGTGTGCTGTATCGGTTCGCACACACACGCACCGTGAGTTAGTGGAGTAGGTCTGTGATCCTGGCTGATTGCACCACAGTAGTGCACATTTATAGGAGTGACCTGCCGGAGTGTTTCACCAATCCCAGCTCATGTCGGCTCTTGCGACGTGAAAGAAGAAAGCTGAAACAAGAGAATACAGGAGGGAAGGATGAATGAAACTTGGACAGAATTGCTCTCGGATCGACTATTTTGTTGTCTGATGTCGGACCTCGCGGCTTGTGGGAAGTTCATACGAAGGGAGAAACCCCTAACCTTGAATTACTGGAAATTAATTTTAGCTCTCTGAGCAGCTCTGTGAGTCTGAATAGGGTGATGGCAGTAATGAGCAGGATGGACTCTCACGGATGTAAGATTTTATTTTGCTAATATTTTTAACTCCAGACACTAGAGGGCACCCTACAGCGGAGTGCTCGGGAATGATGTCAGTTCCTGTGGTGCTGCAGATGGATTCACGGTTGTAGCCCTGATAATGCACCTTGAAAGCAGGCGAGGCACACCATCCCACAGTACCAAGTGCTACCTGCTAGAACTGATGCTAATTCGCAGGATGTTATGCGACTCTGCTGATTTGCATGTGGATAAGAGCAGTAAGTTTCATTAATGGTGCATTTCTCATGCTTCCAGAGCTCATAAAAGCCCCGTCTTTGTTCTCCGCCCTCCATGATTTCCTGTCCTGACAGTAAGCAGCTCTCTGCTTCTTTCCGCATAGTGGCAGCAATACTGGATTGGGACGGGTAGCATTTTGTAACATGCTTTCCGATTGGTTCAGCAACAATGCCTTACCTGTAAAAAGTGAATGGTTATAATATCCCATGATGCTGCCCTTAATCTTTTATTATATGATTTGATTTTTCGTTGTTTCGTGCCCATAATACGAGGAGTAACTTTATCACACATCGTAGATATCTGAATGTACTGCTTGACCTGTCTACTCCGGTTTGGATTCATCCATAGTCCAGCTGAGATGCATATTGGGTCTGATTGGGTTTTTCCTCCCTCCGCTTAAGAACGACTGATTTTTCCATAATCTGTGTGATTTTATGAGACCTGAAAGCGCCTGAACCCTCACGCTAGGGAGGGTTTGCAGCACAGTGACATCAGCTCGGATTTCCTTCTCCACCTGGCAGCTGTGGACCTGGCTGGAGGAGCTGCAGAAGGAGCTGCTGGATGACGTCTATGCCGAGTCGGTGGAGGCCGTGCAGGACCTCATCAAGCGCTTCGGGCAGCAGCAACAGACCACCCTGCAAGTCACCGTCAACCTCATCAAGGAGGGCGAGGACCTCATCAAACAGCTGAGGTACGCTCCTCCGTGGTTCCCGCCCAGGCTCCACCAAGCCTGCTGCTTCATGGACGCCGGGTCCCCGGGGCTGGCTGACTCCTGAAGCTGACAGGACTCACTCAGCATGGGTCTCGTAGGTTGATGCAGTGAGATGTGACGATTGCAAATTTGATACATAGTGCTTAAGGATAACCAGGCACTCTGCTCTTGTGCCGTTGGGTGAATTATTCTGATTAAATTGTTCCATTATTATATCCAGCACCAGTAATGGATGAAAAATTGATCCTTTGCATAAAACTGTCAGCCCATGAAGTGCAAAAGCACAGTTAGCCTCTGTTTTTGATTCTTTCGCAGCTTATGTAACGCCTTTGTACCGTGCCTCTTGAAAAGAGGGCTCCATTTGGACTTCCACTGGTGTTTCCATTGGATACAAACCACTGCCAGACAAAATAATGTGGAGGGAGGGAAAAAAAAACAGTGAATGCTTTATTGATTCGGCACCCGCGTGTTTTGCCCCGGCATTGTCAATGGCTCATTCAGCCAAAGCCGCGATAGCCGACATTAATTGATTCCTCAGAGTCCTCGAATTACCCACTCGAATCCCCTGTCCCAGCTGCTGCGTTAACGGGCTGCGCGCTCCCTGTGATTTAAACGTTTTGTAGTGGGTTAGGATGGAGGGATTTTGTGCATCGCATGGATGAACAAAGTGTACGGGCTCTGCGGTCTCTGCCTCGGTCTGTCGTCGTAAAGCTTTTAGGCTAATGGGTAGACTTTTGGGGCGCCCGCGTTATTACCACGGATGACATGCGCCGTGACCATTGACGATCTACCAAGGAAGGATTTAAAATAGCTGAATAGTAAGTGGCCTCTTTCCAACAGCACTCAGATCCATTTGTGAGTGAACTCTTTGTGGCCTTGTTCATACGGCTCTTTATAAAGCATTCTTATTAGCTTGTTGCTAATGATTCTGTTAGCTTGTTGAACTGCAGTTGTCGTTGGATTTGTTGATGCACTTGGCTGGATGTAGGTCCTGCGCTGCATTGCCCTCTTGTTCTCTGTGCCGTGCCCTGCGCTGCCTGGGATAGACTCCAGCCTCAACAAAAGATAAATATATATAAATAGCAATAAATAAACTGAAATTTTGGGCATTTCTTAGCAATGAAACAGCAGAGCATGAACTATTAATTACTCCAACGCAGCTCTTCAATGACTATGCCTCCCTGCTCGTGAAACCCGTTACATGATTCAGTCGTAATTCCATTATAATTATATTGGTATATTCTGGCCCTGCCTTAATTTGTTCAAAGTGCTGATCTGATGTTTTAAAACTTGCATTGATCCTGGTCTCATAAATGAATCGCCACAGCTTAACCTGGCGTGAATTACTCCCTGGGGCTACTGATGCAATGGCAAAAGCCTTAAGTATCACCGGGAAGTGAGTTTGCGTCAGGTATCTGTAGGGCCGCTGGATATGTATTAGCTTTAATAGTTCTGTAGTTGAAGAATAAGTTTGCTTCAGAATGTTTAGTAGCTAGGGGATAAATTTAGTTTAGAAAGCTGTGTAAGCTGCAGAGATAAGTTATATTATGCAGTGCTGCCTTCAGTTGCTCAATTATGTCAGCATCTTAATGATTTTATTGTGCCCCAAGCATTTTAAATAAAAAGAACGATACGTTTCACAAAAGCGGCCCGTCTAAGGTAACCCCGACAGCTTCCAGAGAGTGAGCAGTGGAGAATCGTTTAATCCAGTGAGGAATTCTGACCCGGCACTGCACCCCCTGCCTGTGTCCCTCCCGCAGGGACTCGGCCATCTCCAGCAACAAGGCGCCTCACAGCAGCTCCATCAACCACATCGAGGGCGTGCTGCAGCAACTGGACGAGGCGCAGGGCCAGATGGAGGAGCTCTTCCAGGAGAGGAAACTCAAACTCGAGCTCTTCCTGCAGCTGCGCGTTTTCGAGAGGGACGCCATCGACGTGAGTGTATTTAATTACCTGGCCACTCCCACAAATACCACCAGTAGCATTTCACACAGAAGTTCAGTTTGGTAAGAAATACGCCGCTTACCGTTCTACACTGCCTGCCCCTTTAACTCTGAACAGGCATAAAACTAAAAGATTTATATGAAAAATCTGAAGATTTTTTTTTTTGAGAAACATGTTGTTTATCAGTATTATTTTGAATTGCATTGATTTCATGCGTTTACAATTAATGTCGCCTTTGAAGTTGCGGATCTGTTTTCGTTATTCTGAGTGCTTTAATTACGTGACGACTTTGAAGTGAATCAACCATGAGTCACGCAAGGCCTGATATTTTGTCCAGCTATTGTCATTAATCCGCGCAGAGCTGCCTTGTGGTTCTTTTTTTTTTTTTTTAACGATATCGATCCATCTCCGAAATGAGCTCAGCGTTTAAATTCGCGGTAACCCGCTTAGGTTCCTCACACAGCCTCGGTAATGCTTGCAAACAAAGCCGGGAAATGTCCCTGTGGGGGGGGGGGGGGGGGGGATTTCAAGTTATTTAGCAGTAAATTATTACTATTTTTGTAGTGCTGCATTCTGAGTTGAGGCCGCGCTCGCGTGATGTTCCTGATGCCTTTTCTGACACGCCTGCTGTTTCTCCTTTGGGTTTTTATGCTGGAATGCCGCCCTGAGATGTAGAGCAGCTATAATCATTGTGATATCTTCTGTCTGGGGTCTGAATGGCTAACTGATTTGCCCCCACCTGGTCAGGACCAACATTCTGGCCAGGAGTGCCGGGCAGCCTGGCGCCCTCTGCAGACACCAGACTACCTGCGAGTCCTGTTTCGCGAGTCTGAGTGGTACATGAGGCATACAGTGACCCCAGGGACGTCCGTCCTGCCTCCCGTGGTGTTTTGCTGTCTTAGAGAGTGCCTGGAAGTTTCTACAAGCTGTGTTGTGGGACAGTTTGCAATGGAGGTCAAAGAACAATTAACGTTACAGCCAGTAATTCTTTTAGTATATTTAGTAATTCTGATATTTTCTGATAATCCCTTGGGCTGTTAAGATGCCTGCTTCATGTTATCTATGTAGTACAGTGTAACACTGCCTAGTGATCACTCTCATGCTCTACAATCTGAGTAACAGTTTTCTCAGATATTGAAACTGTAGCTCATTTGACTTCACGTTGTCCATAGTGACAGTTAATTGTGGCGAATGAATACCCAGGTACGAGTGTAAGCAGTACTACAGTAGCAATATGGCATTAACATCAAACCAAACATGAAGGTAATTGGACAACTATTCAAATCATTAGAAAATGCAACATTAAGTATGTTCAAAGAATGTGGATTGGGATAAGTCTACTTTTGGTGTACCTGGAACTAATGGATCTTGAGGGATTTCTTGAATATGGAGAGGGAGCCTGATGACCAGTTGTAGTTGGGTAGCTCATTCCACCTTGGGTGAACCACATTTGAGAAACGTCTGAAGTGAGAGATGGAGGAGAGATCTCCAAACAGCGTTGGTTTGTAGAGCGAAGAGGGCGAGATGAGACATTAATCTTAAGGAGCCAATTAGGGATAGGAACTGAAGCTGATTTGACTTTACCTAGGGCAGTATTTTCCTCGGGGACCCACAGTCATTCCGTGTTTTTGCTTCCTCCGGGCTCCCTATTAGACAGTACACATTTACTGGGAACTGGGAGGGAGCAAAAACATGGACTGTGGTTCCCTGAGGAAAATATTGGGAAACACTGATTTAGGGAATGGAAATAAAGCTTAGGGTCTGCTGAACTGTTAATCTGTGGAATTTCCCTGCCAGGCGGTAGGAGGCGCTGTGGTACCAACCAAAGCAAAGTTTTGATTTGACGGGATTCTGGGTTATGTGTTGACAGGTGAAGTCAGGTACATGTAAGTGTAGTATTTTTGTTAAAAAAATGTTTTTACTCTGAAATATCTGACAGTATAGAGAAACATTTTTCAGACTGTGGTTATGCTGTGTGTTCATCCCAGACAAATATTATGGTAAATCTGCATTTGTGTCAGGCGCAGTGTTCTGTAAATAACTGACAGCCTTATTTTTATGGCGAACTAATTCAATCCATTTTCCAACAGCTTATCCTGTTCCGTGTTGCTGGGATGATAAACTAGTTCCAGTGTTAATTTACACTTGGGTTGATATATTTCTTGAAAGTCTTGAAAACTGAACAAAAACACAGCCAAAAATTCCAAACTGCTGTACTCCATGGAAGAAATGTGTGATCCCTACATAGCAAAATAGATGCAACAGTCTAATGGCAAAATCGATACAGTGATATAAGCATTATGTTTGCCAGAGCCTGTGTTTTTCATACTAACCCATAAAGATGATATAGTGTTGGACTTCAGCAGAGTGACAGTACTCAGATCAGCCACAGTGGCACATAACGGCCATAACAGCGACATCGGTGCCACTGTACAGAGTCCAGACACGCAGGGTGAATTTTAAAGACCCTTTGGAAAGTGGCTAGAGAGAACCGCAGCCGCCGTCTGGTTACCGAGGGGGGAGCGGGTATGGGGCTTCCGTTTGGCGGGGCCTGCAGGAAAAGGGGGCGTGAGACTGGAGTCCAAAAAGCCGGCGGCTGCAGCCAGCAAAGTCAACTGGTACCCAACACCCTCACAACATGGC
>JAODKE010000146.1:5104836-5140382 GCA_026779605.1 Mormyrus hasselquistii
TGGAAAGTCCAGCCGAGGTGTTTTCGCCTTAATATTTAATCCAAAAAAAAACAAGTGTGAAAAATTTTAATGATGTTATTGTCCCCCCGTAAACCCCCCCCCCCCCCCCCCCCGCAGCCTGGGATTGGCACTAGACCTCCATGTGATCCTCAGCTGGATAAGCAGTTGGAACATGGTTATTACTGCACTATTTATTCAAGGTGTGTGTCGGTTTTTTGCAGGCGGATAAGTTTCAGATGTATGTCAATTACTGCAAGAACAAACCCGACTCCACTCAACTCATCCTGGAACACGCCGGCGCCTATTTTGATGTGAGTTGCACTTTTTGTGCCTTACGGAATCGGGGTAAAAGGTGAACTATCTCGTGTAGTTACCAGTATAAATTCAGTGTAAATGGAAATCAGCAATCTGTTTGCTTTTATTATTCTTCCACACCCCCCCCCCCCCCAAAAAAAATTTTTTGCACTTGGCCCAGTGGTCAGACAGGAGCTGCTGGACTGGTGCATAAACGTTGACATGTTTATGGGCTCCCTGGATGCAGATCGCAAAGTGTTTAATGGTCAAACAAGCGTAATCTTAACGAGTTTACCGAGCACATGCAGACCTTCAAGGCTCACCCCACTGTGTTTGTGCCCCAGGGGGTGTCTGTGATGATGAGAAACCGAACGTACACACGTGCACTGCCTGGAGTGTTTAACAGCCACAATAACCTTATTCTCTAATGAATTTAATGATGCACACCTTTAAAGAAACGCCAACACATTGCCCCGCCGTGTTCCTGCCCCGGGCATCGTGTCTGGTGGTGGTGATAAGCCCGACATACCCACGTCCGTTGCTAGGTGTGACCACTGCCTGGCATCAGCCAATGGGGGAAGGCTGGGAATCTCTCAGTATGGTTAGGTTTAGTATTTCTGTGTGTATATGCATGTTGTTGTGAACTACTCCCTTCTTTGTTACCATGGATTCCCGTTTCTGTGCACATTGCAGGAGATTCAGCAGAGACACAGGCTGGCCAACTCCATCTCCTCATACCTGATCAAGCCAGTACAGCGGATCACCAAGTACCAGCTCCTGCTGAAGGTGGGTGGGCAGCCCAGGCTGGTCCTGGGCGGTCTCAGGCGGTCCTGGGCGGTCTCAGGCGGTCCTTAGCGCTAAAGCCACGGAGCTACGCTCGTCTTCTGTTATCGCTTGAAGCGTTTTATTCCAGACGCGCTGCTTATATGATTGTACAGCCTTTTGGTTCGGATTGAGAGGCACGACGGTGCAAGCATGGTTAAGTACAGCCAGATGTTGGCTGATTTTAAAGCTACATACCCTGTAGAATCTGTAGAAACACAGACCGTCATTTACCTTCCACCGTTCATCTCTACCCAGTGGAGGCTGTACCGTGAATGATGGGAGTCTGATTGGCAGCTGATGTTTTACTGGTGCTGTCAATCCCTGTCATTTTTATCTATTTATATTTGAGGGATGTTTAAAAAATAAGATGATTTGTCAGAGGTAGAGAGTCCCGAAAGGAAGTAGCATGCAAATACGAAAGATTGCTGTAGGAATTTATGAATGAAGATGCATTGGCTTTCTTTAATGCACCGTTGAGATGCTACAGGGATGGTTGTGTGAAGATTGTTCTGGCTGGGGGTGGTTTGCGGCTTAGGGGCTTGGATGCTTTGCCTTTAATCAGCAGGTCGATAGGTCAGATCCTAGGACTGGTAGAGTGAATTAACTGCTGGCCCATTGAGCGAGGCCCTTAACTCCCATTTGCTCGAGAGATTGCCTGCCCGTGAACTCTCAAAATGTTTGTCACTTTGAATAAAAGCACTTGGCCAATAAATACAATTTAAAACCAATATGGATGTTTTCATGAAGATGGCTTCACTTGTTTTATTGCACCGTTGTGTTTCAGGAGCTCTTGACTTGCTGTGAGGAAGGGAAAGGGGAGATTAAGGATGGCTTGGAGGTCATGCTGAGCGTACCCAAGCGGGCCAATGATGCCATGCACCTCAGCATGCTGGAAGGCAAGTGGCATGCGGGCAGGACCATGCAGGACCATGCAAGCCTACACACACTTCATGGGTGTCATGGCTTAGAAAGAGTGCTTTAAAATTGCGACGTTGGCACCTTTCTCCTCAGGGTTTGACGAGAACATCGAGTCTCAGGGTGAGCTCATTCTCCAGGAGTCCTTCCAAGTGTGGGACCCCAAGACCCTTATCCGCAAAGGCCGCGAACGCCACCTCTTCCTCTTTGAGATGTCGCTGGTCTTCAGCAAGGAGGTCAAGGACTCTAGCGGCAGGAGCAAGTATCTGTACAAGAGCAAACTTTTCGTAAGCACCTTCAGCTTAATCGAGTTCCTTGCTCAGCATGAAAACTTCGAACGTCCTCCAGAACCTCCTCCCACTCTCTTTTATCTTCTCCTCTCCATAGACCTCTGAGCTTGGAGTAACAGAGCATGTGGAAGGTGATCCTTGCAAATTTGCACTTTGGGTGGGGCGAACTCCTACCTCAGACAATAAGATTGTCCTGAAGGTGAGTAACATCAGCATTTAAAACTTTTTTTTGCATAAGTTCTCCATTTTATAAAAACGTCTATGCTTATTTTTTACCTAAATTTTAGGTTTAAAAATAACTATTGTACATATACCTCCTCTGAATTCATTTTATATGTTTATATTAATTTATTTCCTTAATATTTTTTTTCAGGGTGTGCTCTTTACACTGTCTGTTTTTAAAAATTACTTTGTTATTGTACTTTGTTCTGTAGTATTATTTTGCTAGCTGCTGTATGCAATAGACTCTCTCAGGATCAATAGAGTTTATCTTATCTTACCTTAGCCTGACAGGTGCACACACACACACACACACACACATCTTACTCTTAATAAATACTGTAAAATTGACCTGTTTACTACTCTTATGCTCCACCCTACACTGTCCCTGCTCCTTCTGTGTAAATAAGTTTCCTCCTCGCCTTCATACCGTTTCTGCCTCCGCTTACAATACGGCAGCCGGTCTTTACACTGTACAGCTTGAATGGCACTGTGACACTCACTTCTTAATCAGACTTTTATGTAAGTGACAGCTTTAGATGGCACCACCGAACGGCCTTAAAGGCCGGGCGAGTGACTCATATGCAAATCTCACCATTAACTGTAACGCGCAGATTTCACAAATTGCCAGGAGTTATCTGGTCCCCAAACGCGTGTCATTAATGTCTCCAATGTTTGCAAATGGTGAATTTTAGTATCTTTAATTCATACTAGGTTGGTTAAACTAATTGAGCTTAATATGTTTGAATGAGGCAGGGGTGAAAAGGGGTGGGGTCACTGTATCTGGAGATGATGTCAGAGAGTGAGACTGGGTTCATATTGGGCTCCCGGTTTCCTCAGGGTTCCAGCCTGGAGAACAAACAGGACTGGATCAAGCACATTCGAGAGGTGATCCAGGAGCGGACCATTCACCTCAAGGGGGCGCTCAAGGAGCCCATCCACATCCCCAAAACAGCCACCACCAAGCACAGGACCAGGAGGTGATCAGCTCACTTTAATACTGGGATAGTGCCCTCTGCCCTAAAAAAAGTCCAACAGCTTTTTCCTCTTGTCTAATGGAGTAAAATGCAATAAATGCCAGCTTTGCTTTTTATTACAGGTTTTTTCTGTCAAGAAGCACCTTTTACCTGCAATATTAATATTCTGACTATTTTATAAACAAATCTGCAGGGAAGGCGAGGACCTGGACAGTCAGGGTGATGCTAGCAGTCAGCCAGACACCATCTCCATCGCCTCCCGCACCTCCCAGAATACCCTGGACAGTGATAAGGTAAGGAATGCCCGCTCACAAACTACATCACCACTAGGTGGCGGTCTAGATGAACCCAATGCCTGAGGATCAGCTTCAGGGTGTAGGATCTCCCTCGGGTGCTGAGGAGATTCCCAAGGTCCTGAGGTTCTCGGTTAAAGCAGTGGAGAAGTAGGGTGAAGGACCAGGGAATTTCACCGGATTGGTAGGGTGCCGTTGTCGGTCTGGTTCACCTTCTTTCAGGTCTAGCTAGTGTGAGGAGATGCAGACTGATAAATAAAAAAATACTTCTTAGAGCAGCAATTTTTTTGCTCTTCCTGTTCACTACTGTTAGTTTTGCTTTTGCATGGTTTTGTGGTTTCAACAGATATAATTGTTGCTTTGCTGAATATATACTGCATTCTAATTAAACTGAAACCGGACGTCTTCCAAAGGGTAAAATCCGCAACACAGAATGTCAAAATTAGCACCTTTATGACCATGAACCGCCGTCCCCGACGAGAAACGGACCCGGACAATGTCAGAACGTGGGAGCTGTGCCTTTAAGTCTCGCGGAATCAGTCTGCTCACCGAGGGATCGCCCGCTCCCTATAAAAGCGCGTAGTGACGCGTCGGCGATGTGTGAGTGAGTCGGTACCGCTCCAGCTCTGCTCGGCTGCTACCCGTAAGCTCGGAGACGCAGCGCACACGCAGATGGGAGGATACACCCTCCCCTAGCTTCTACTGTCGTAGCATCCACCGAGCTTTAACACAGGAACCGCGTCCTCGGGGAGCGTGCCGTCGGGGTTGGGCATGAGAGACTGCAGCCCGTCTAAGAGGATGGAGACCAAGAGTGCGGGTCCCGTAGCTCAGCTGCTGAGCTCCTTAGCGGTGCCTCCTCATCAGTGGGTACGTACGTCTCCACGGAGGCCCGCCTGTGTTTGCGTTAATCTCGCTAATCTACCAAGAAGCTTCACAGTCGTAGGAGGCATGCTTTGTTTCCCTTCGACTTAAAGCTTCCGAATGGAAAAAAGGAGCGTGTTCTCGGTTTCTTATCTGTCCTGCTTTGTTTTGCATTTCAGGTTCTTCTAAAATTGACCTTATTGTCACATTTCATCAAGGAACGACTAAAATGTACAGGGCAGAGTAATCTGGCAATCGTACCCGCAGTCACGGGGATCACAGTGATGCTGTGTCATGGTGCGGTCGTGAGCGAGTGTGGTTTTCTTTGCATCCCTCCCCTTCTTCCCCAGCTGTCGGGCGGCTGCGAGCTCACCGTGGTCATCCACGACTTCCTGGCCAGCAACGGCAACAGTAACGAGCTGACAGTCCGGCGCGGCCAGACAGTTGAGGTCCTGGAGCGCCCCCACGAGCGGCCCGACTGGTGCCTGGTACGAACCACTGACCGCTCGCCTGCCCAGGAGGGCCTGGTGCCCTGCAGCGCCCTCTGCATCGCCCACTCCCGCAGCAGCATGGAGATGGAGGGCATCTTCAACCACAGAGGTACGCCACAGCTCGTCTCATCTCCTCCATGACCAGCAGGTGGCACTGGTCTTTACAGGCTTTCGGTGCGTTTTCTGACCACGGAGAATGGCAGAGTGTAGCCTCTGCTGGAACTAATGGGCCGTCCCGACCCAAACCTGAACCCTAACCTATTCGTTAGAGATTGGAATTAACCCACTCAAACCCTAACCCAGCCTTTAGAGACATTCTTAGTGGAAGCAGCCAGCCTGTGGGTTACGGTTGTTTATTTTCCTCCTCTGTGCCTTGTGCAGCTCAGGTCCTGTCTGGACCAGAGCTATGGAGTTAATCCAGCTGGGGCGGGGGCACTGTCTCCACGACAGAACCGTAGGTGTCAAGCTGCCAGTGTTTGTTAGGGCTGGTGATTCATCGCAGGTTTACGTTCGCCTGAGCTGCTCTAAAGGTTCCGCCCAGAATTCTTTCCAGATTCTTAAATCGTGGGACCGTGCATCACAGGGAATCCTTCTGGGCAGAAAGACACATCCACCGCACCTCCCTTTGTAGGCCTGATACAGTCCCGTTTGGTAGGACAACCCGGAGAGGGGGACTGACGTGTAAAAACAGCGTATGTTTTCACTCCCCTTACAGCCTCCTATGATTCAGCTCTGCTGTCCGTTTCGCGTCTTTCACAGTGGAAATCCGAGTAAGGCTGTATTCTCAGCGCAAGCTGCGACCTGGAGAGGGAGCAGATGCCAGGTGACACCTGACAGCGCCCTGGGGATGGAGGAGGAGGAGAGCTGTAAAATGCCCCCTCGTCGTCTTCACCAAATGAGGAGTCGTCTTTCTTATAGGAAGCCTTCCAATCAGATTGAGAGGCACATTAGGGTTGGAGTTAATCATGGAGGAGTCAGTGTGTTTCAGACAGGAAAGCGCTCTTGTCAGCTGAGGCGTTGGAGTCTGGATTTCCTCCGGAATCGCGCCGTGTGCGAGTGCTTCTGTGCCAGTTCATGGGAGCATCTCTTTTCCCTCTTTCATTTCTTAAACGGATTGGGAGAGATCAGTGTCCAGATGATGGGTTGCCTTTGTAAAATCATGGATTAAAAGGCTTATATGAGCCCCTGGGTTTCTGCGAGACGCTGTCTGGCAGAGCTGACCATCCTCTTGCTGCTTGGTACCTGCGTAATACAAACGACTGCCTCTCGATTGCTTGTTCGTGCACCCATGTACGGAGGCCTCACACCTCCAGGCTTGGGGGTGCGGTATGGCCTGCCTTATGCCTTTTGTATCCTAGAATACGTTTTACATTGTATTTATTCTGCAGATACATTTTTCTAAAATCACATGCAATCGAGGACGAATCCCAGGAGCAGCTGGGGGTCAAGGGCCTTTGGCGTATGTGCCAAACAGTGAAACCGTGCTGTCGACCCTGCGATTCAAACCTGCAACCTTCCAATCGCAGGCACGGCACCCGAAGCAATGCTCACTGCAACGCAGATATAGGCAATACAATAAATCATTTGGGTTGTGACTTGCAGGGGTAGTGACTGTAGGGGATTTCTGCTGAGTAGGTTACATCACAGCTTACTCTTCTTAGTGTCTCAGATTTACTTGTGCGATAGACGGGTTTGAAAACGGAGAACTGAAAACGGAGAGCTACTTATTAAAAGTAGGTGCAACTAAGCTACTGTTTTAATATAGTAGTTAGCTACAAGCTACAGAGAAAATGTAGCTAACTGCATTGAAGCTATTTCATCCGGTAATATGTAATATTTGTGCTGTGTGATACTCTTAAAGCAAATTAATTCAAAAAAATGCGAAACATGATGTTAAAAGTAATATGAAAATATATATTTTTTAATGTAATGTATAATCACAAAAAAGTTTCTTTCTTTGGTGTAAACCAAGAGTACTTCAGAATTACTGTGTGAAAATGAGAAGGGTTACAGCGGAAAAAAAAAATTGATAATCTGTCCAAGAACCAAAGTGCTCCTATGCATTTTAATGAAAGAGTCTTTAGTTTGTTATTGTCACATAAACGGATACGAATGTATCCTGTATCGTGAGCCCGGCGAACAGCAGCCTGAGCACGAGATGAATGAATGTGCGTCTCGCGGGGACTCGCGCTGCCGGCAATCCGGCGGAAACTGTCAAACACTCACGCGGGGTAGCACTCGGTCTGCCAAACGCAGCAATAATATGCAGCTACAGCCGCCCTTCTCAGGTCCCGCCGCTCTCGGGCCCCATCCTTCTCAGGGGCCCCACCCTTCTCGGGCCCCTTCCGATTTGGTTGACAGATGTGCTGAGAATAAAAAGAAACATTCATTATTCTTTTCGTGATTTTTCAGAGTCAAATTTATCTGTTTAGCACGTTTTGAAAAAATGTCTCACGCATATATTTGTGCGCGATCGACGTTTCATGACTGTCACTGTATTATAAGTCTAAGCATTTTATATCTTAATTATTTTCCTGTTGAATGTTTTACTGTTCGTGCATAAAGATTCACACAACAAAAACGCAAATAGCATTTTTATTGGTAGCAGCTGTGCCTCTGTAGGTTGTGAGGATGTGAATGGGTTAAGCTCGCCCGCTTCAGCCGTCACAGGAAGTGGCATAACTGCTCAAAGTCCTGCCTAGATATTCATTCGTCACTTAATATCTGAAGCATTCTTTATATTAGTTGTAACATTCTCGATTTTATAATAATTTGGAAACATCTACCGCAATAACTGCGTTATTCATTCTGAACACATATATTTTTACATCAGGATTAAAATAGTACCGAAACAGTGGGGCCAGAGAAGGGCGGCTGCAGCCGTACCACGGCACAGTCAGAGCCACACACACACTGCATTGGTATTTGTAAAAAAAATAAAAAGTTGCAGTGTTTTAAAAGCAGCTGCACTAATAATAAGCGACTGACAAAAGTAGCTAAGTTAGTAGCGTCACTAATTGTAGGTTAGCACTGGATAGCAGCTTCTCCCGGGGATAGTTGATCTTGAGGCTGTTATGGTAATGTAGTGCCCTCTAAGGAGTTGTAGGGTCACTGCAACCCTGGCGTCCTGAATATCAAAACACTCCAAAAGATGCCTTGATTGGATTCGCAGTGCAAATGTGAGTTGTTTTTGTACAAGCGCCTGGTGGGCATTGAGCTCATTTAGTAAATGTGCTGCTTATTCAGCCATCCCCAACGTGCCTGGACACTTCCTCCTCTTTCACGAAGAGTCTCCCTGATGGCACGAGTGCGGCATGTTAGTCTCTCCCCTGATTCCTTTTGCCGAAACCTATTGAACTAATTATGCCGAGTGACGGCAAGAGAGCGTGATGCTATGAACGTGTGTTGGGTTTATTGGCGTGAAGGCTGGCAAGATACAGGAAACAAATGACAAGCTGACAAACAAATGTGTTAACATTGTTAAATAAAAGCAGGGCTGATGACCCCTTTGAATAAGCCGCGCTGAATTCCTGTGGATAAGTAACTAAAACCGTCATACCCCTAACCAGAGACAAACACCAGTCACACTGAACGTTAAAAAGCCTTTGACCCGGTCTTCCTTATCTCCCCGTCCACACTCTTTCGCTGCCCCGACTGACCTTCGAAAACAACACTGTCAAGACATCAATCGTAGGCTTCCGAAACTTGGTGATGGTCTCCCTCGGTTACGGTTACCGCTCCGACATCACCGCAGGCGTTGATTAGCGATTGTCATCTGGCGACGTCGTGTCACACTTGAGGTTAATCAGGAAGCGTGTCGAAAACCATCCTGTCTGCCCCGACCCTGGGACACTAAAAGACGCCGGGGTTCTAGATTGGTTAATACACTCATGTAATGAGGCAGTTAGGGCCTAATGCTTTTACATACATATTTGACTGATGTACATATTCCTAGATATACTTAGGAAGAATGGGTTTCTAATATGATAGTATTTTTAAAATATGGAATTATTTATAAAAATGTTTTTCACACTGCCTTTTATTGCTTTATCAAAGGTACAAACAAATTATAAATTAAGGAATTAATTGCTTGTGCCTATAGTGACATACATGAGTATTATTTTTTAAATTTTTACTGGCCATTGAATGCAGTTGTGAGACTGGTTAGGTTTTATAATTTTACATTACTGCATGTGAATTTTGGTCTTGTAAAAAATGCTCTGTTCCCAAACAACTTTATTGTTCTGTGAAAACAACTGTGAATGCAACCTTTAGATATTTTCAGTTTTCCAGCCACAATCAAGCCATAATTTTGGCTGTCCTGTCTTTTGTGTCTGTTAGTCAGTCACTACTGAGCTGAGTTTAAGTTGCAGAATTAACATCATTCTGTTACACCATTAATGATCAGATGGCATTCCCAGCAAAGTGTCACGATCCGCTCCGTCCGATCCTCTCGTGTGCCATGCCCACCTCATTACCTGGTGTTCCTGCCTGATTGTGTTCACCTGTGTCTTGTTAACCCCTGCTAGTCCACGTCTCCCCTAGTCTGATGTCAGTCATTGACGTAATAATGTTGATTGTCAGTGGATGTTCGTGCTTGTCTACCGTGCTTCAAGATTAAACCCCGTTTCCCCGTCCGTCTGGCTCGTTTTGCCTTCTTGCCCGCTCGCCTGACAAGCGAACGTGACACAAAGTGTCCAAGACATTTCATGTCATTTATTCAGAATGATATCCTCTGAAGTACTGTTACATTTGCCCTTTTCATTTCTTAATTTTACCTGTCATTCATTCGCCTACAGTCTTCTCGAAACTGTAAATTATGTGTGATTTTTTTCATTCAGGCACAAATGCTTTCCGATTGCATAAATATTTGTTTGTATGAGCGAGACTTCATTTGTTTGCAGATGGACATCGAGGGGGAGTGACGCAGGATGTCTGTGAGCATACATACCTGTTCCTTCAAAAATGTACAGCAGCAGGATTCGACAATTAGAACAGTACAGGCAAAACGCTAAGCGCTCCCCTCCTGGGAATAGCGCCATCGTGTGGCCGCGGCCTGTTTTTGGCACCTCCAAGTGGCCGAGAGTTCAGCTTCCACCGAGATCCCCAGCAGCATCTTCTGCCATTAAACATTAAACCAATTTTACCGATAGAAATTCACGGTCTGAGGTTATTACGCTTAGCCTCGGCTAGCTGATGGCGTGAATATGGTGTGTAACGTAGCTACTCTAGAGATCCCGTACCCTGTACGCCCACAGAAAAGCTGGTTACCAGGACCAGAAGCGTGACATCACCTCCCATATATATACACTTGCCCTCCGCGGGAAATCAGCTCTCGGCAGGATTATCATAGTGGCTTTTCAGTCTAAGATGGGAGCTCATCAGAGGCGTGTGATATTATACTGTGCGATTGATTTTTATCCGTATTGCCTTTGCTTACTGAATTAGCAGCGCAGTTTGTGTTAATCAAATATAGATCAGCGTCTTGATTTGTGTCGCGCTGAAAAGGCGTTCGTTATGCGGCCGGATCTCACAGGACACCTGCACTGGCTCAGATGCTTGGGAGCAATTGTATCTTCTTCGCCAGGCATTTATGAAGCGTGAATGTTTCCTTAACCGGAGAGACGTGTGAAAACCGCGGTACAGTCACAGACACCTGATCTAATCATTTTAACACACTGGCAGGTTGTTTACGGTGTAGCTGCTCTTCTGAACGCAAACAACGGCGCTGGTCTTATCCTGTGGCCGTCCCGTGTGCCCTCGTGTCCCCTTCCCAGACGCCCTCTCTGTCTCCACGAACGACGTCAGCACGCTTCCGGCGGCGCACGGCATGGGCTCTCACAGCCTCCCCGGCACCAAGCGGCCCGGGAACACGCTGCGTAAGTGGCTGACCAGTCCGGTGCGGCGACTCAGCAGCGGCAAGGCCGACGGCCACGTCAAGAAGCTGGCGCACAAGCACAAGAAGAGCCGCGACGTGCGTAAGAACACTGATGCCACGTCCCTCAAAGACTCCGACGACAGCGCCGCCACGCCCCAGGATGAAAGCATGGAGGAGGTCTGCTACCCATCGCACCTCCTCCCCCTTCTCTCTCTCTCTCTCTCTCTCTCTCTCTCTCTCTCTCTCTCCCACTGCTAGGCATCGCACCTCCCCCCCCCTCTCTCCTTGTCTCTCTCCTCCCTCCCTGTCTCTGTCTGTTGTCGACTGGCTTAATAAAGGCTAGTGCAAGTCTTTCCCCCTCTCTCTCTCCCTCCCCCCATCTTACTCACTGGCCCCTTTTCCAGCCCCCCCTCCATGGTACCATAATACCTTTAAACTTAAACTTCTTGGTAAATCACAATGTTGATAGCTAATGAAGAGTTATAGCCTTCAGAAATCTGTATGCACACTATAGGCTCACTTTATCATCCAGCCGCTAATCGAGTGTCGCTCACAGAAAGTCTTGGGATGCTTGCTTAATTCAGTAAAAATATTACAAATTTATTGGTTTTATATCAAAAATCATTATTTTAGTCATTTGTTTATAATATATATATGTATATCTCACATTAGAAACAACTAGTAGTTTTATGTAAAGCATTCATTTCAAGTAATAATTAAATTTAATCCCAAATTGTACTAAAAGAGTTGTTCATTGACATCAGTATCATTGGGTGCATTTTAATTAATAACACTTTTGAAACAACATCAAACACTAAACATCAGTGTTAAGTATCCCTTTGGGAGCCAGTGACTACAATTGCAGTTAATCTCAAAATGGCAAGAACAGAACTGAATGAATCAGTCAAAAGAATTATGGCACTTAAAAAGAAAATGTCTCTGCAGAAGATATGTGCAGATATGTTGAACATCGCTTGTCAGTGGATTTTTGTTATGAAACTAATTAATTTGATATATTTTAGCTGAATTAAGCGCGCATCACAAGACTTTCTGTGGGCATCGTATATGCTTACAGTCCAGTTGCAGGCTTTCTGTTTCTGTGGTCTCAGTAAAGGTACATGCCAGTATTTTAATCAGAGCGATGGTGCAGAGAAACGGTCCCGCTCTTCCAATGGCCCTGCCTCTTGAACCCGCTCTATTTCTCTCCGAAGCGCGTGAGGAATGAAGGGCTCAGCAGTGGGACCCTGTCCAAGTCGTCCTCGTCTGGGATGCAGAGCTGCGGGGAGGATGAGGGAGAGGAGGGGGCCGATTCGGTTCCCCTGCCGCCCCCCATGGCCATCCAGCAGCACAGCCTGCTGCAGGCGGACCCCCAGGACGACAAGGTGGGCAGGGGTGTGCATGTCGGACGCGTCAGCCTACAGCTCCCTAAAATTCCCGACTCTTTGCTCAGTTAACACACGTCAGGTTCTGCTGCTCTTTCCGCATTTTCTTTATTGTAACATTATCTTATATCTTCTTTTTGTTCTTTCTTTCAGTTTCATTACCTTTCCATGTAGCTTTCCAGTATCTCTCCTCTCCACCCTTTGCTCCCCCTGGTGTCTGTTGGCTTTATTGTTTTCTTTAGCTATGTTTTTACCCTGATATTTTAAGAAAATCCTAATACTAAACCAAAAATCCTGCGTTCGTTAAGACGTAAAGTGCCTTAACTGAGTCTTATCCCTTCGTAGGATCCTAACCCGAATCCTTTGTCCCTCTCTCAGCCCCCTCCCATCAAGTCAAAATTTAGCCAGTTTCTTGGCTAAAATCTCATGTGCCCAGTTCTCAGAGCCCCCCCAATCCCCTTTGACCTTTCCTGTCAGTACCCGCGCCAGCTTGTAATTGGCAGCTAATACCTGGTGATGCTCGTCCCTAATTGGACTTTTGGGATGTCAGGTGACACGACAATGGTGAGGCATTTAACATAACTACTTGTGATGCACTCTTAATATATGCGTGCTCAAGCTTTGCACTCTTTTAACATCATTAACGTCATCATAACTACAGGCTTGAACATGAAATATTGTAATATCACATATAATAAACCCTTTCCTCCCAAAGTTAAACCATTTAAAGATTTTTTATTCTAAAATAGTATACCCCCCAGCATTTTAAAAGAATACTAATAAATGGATAAAAACTCTTGATTGTATGTTTCATTGGTGTAGAAGCCAATAATGTAACCACTGCCAATAACGTTATAACTGCCAGTAACATAATTGCCAATAACGTTATAATTTTTCCAATCTTAATGTAATAAGTTGATAATGTAATAGCAAACCAATAACGTAATACCTTTTCTGAACCAATAGCAATAACTTTTTGTCGATGATGTAATAAGTTTTTACATTGTTGGCGTGTTACTACGTTATCAACTTTTATTACATTAAGAACGGAGAAATTTATTGTGTTACTGGCATGTAATTACGTTATTGGTAAAAGTTACAGAATGGCAAATGGCTTGATATGTCCCAGATTATTCTGTTCTCTTCTAACTGCTGTCTGGTGTTCTGGTCACTCTTCCATCCTGTTCACTATTTTTTTTATTTTTTTTAACACTTTTAAAGTGATACTGTGTGTCATCCTGTTGCTCCGTTTGACTTGCATTCGCACGTATGAAAGAGAAGACACAGAAACATCAACACGTATCCAATTGCAGGTCTCATCCCTCGGTTTCTGGTAGACATTTTTTAAGGGCTTATACGGGACATGACTTTGCTTAAATGGGGGGAAAAGCCAATAGTATGTTTAATCCTTAAAAAAAAATAGACTGTCACTATACTCTGAGTATGGAACGGCCATGTTTATCAGCTCACCGACCTGCTGGTGTGACTTGATTTTTCTAATATTTAGTCCCCTCTTCCCTCCACTACGCAGACGTCCTCCCGTGTTTCCGTCCGCCCCTCCAGCTCGGAGACTCCGAGCGCCGCTGAGTTGGTCAGCGCCATCGAGGAGCTGGTGAAAAGCAAGATGGTAAGATCTGGGGAAACTCACGGACATTCGGGGCGGAGTGGCATAGTCGCGGCAGTCCTGTGGCGGTCCTTTCGTCTCCCCCCCGCACTCTCCTGACGTAGCCGTGAAAATGTAACGCCCTCCGTGAGTGTGAATCAACCTACCAGCTGCTCCTTTTAGCCCAAGCCGTTTGCTCTCATTTGCCTCCTTGTTACTGAGCAGCTTTTCTCAAAACGGGAAGAACTCGAACATCAGCAAGGTCTCTGGAGGAGCTTGCTGCCCTGCATCTTGGCATTTCCTACTGGGGTGGGTAAATATTTAAATGTGAATTTTTCGAAGCAAGGATGTCCCATCTGAGTTATTAGGGCTGTGTCGTGTTTCCAGCACAGAAGGTTCAGGTTCCTGGGAGTGGTCGTGGCGGTACATGGTGTCCCATCTACTAGCTTGACCCCCAGAGTACAGGGTTTCACCATCCTGGGCTGCAGGAACCTCCAGATAGTCCAAGTTTTTACTCCTTCCCAGCTCCAGACAGTCCACATTTTTGTTATCAGGAGCTGGGAGGGAGCCCGAGGACCGGTGTTTGCCCCGAGGACCGGGACCGTGGATAACACTGGTATAGGCACTGGTGCCTTGATCCACCGTTCTCATGAGCACCTCTACCCCCAGGCCCTGGAGGACCGCCCCAGCTCCCTGTCCATGGAGCATGGTGACAGCAGCAGCCCGTCCTTCAATCCCTCCGACAACTCGCTGCTGTCCTCATCCTCACCGGGGGACGAGGTGGAGGAGCGCCGAACCAGCTTCCTCAAGAAGCGGCAGTGCGTGTCCCTTCCTGTCCCACCTCTGATGTTTATTGACGTTTGTGCTGGATTAAACTAAGCCTGTCAAGTCCTGAAAAGTGTTATTTGTTTAAATCTTCTGCACAAAAGATATTTAAAGCGATGGTCACCAATCCTGCTCCTGAAAATCTACTTTTATTATTTCCATTGTGCCATAAATGACCATGCAATGTCGTGCACGGCCCCATAATGAACAGCTTAAAGCACAAGGTAAAAAGGTTGCATGACAACCAAGAATCAAAATCCAAAGAGCTTGCTAACAAACTATCATTGTACTCTAGAGCAGAGGTCTCAAAGTTCTGGCCTGCGGCATGTATTTTTTATATCTCGGCCCACCAACTGATCTTTCATTTTTACAAAAAAGGCATTTTATCGCCAGCACCCTGCATGTTGCAGTTTATTGATGTTATATATTTTTTCTTTAAACTCAAAAATAGCTGATGGCCCCTCCATAGGGAGTAGACCTCCTACCCAGTGGCTCCCAGGTTATTTGAGTCTGAGACCCCTGCTGTAGAGTTTCTCGGTAAACACAAAGTGTTGTCAGTGCATAAACAGGTCAGCGGGTTCTGTGGTTCATTGTACAAGTGACTTGTGACATAGCTGCCCTTCCTGTCACAACAGCTACGTCCTGCTGGAGCTCGTTGAGACAGAGAGAGATTACGTCCGGGACCTTGGCTTCCTCGTGGAGGTCAGTCTTTCTCATGCCCCATTTGCTAGTCTGTCTTCCTTTTGCCTGTCATCTTCAGCAATGCACCTCATTCCTCTGATGTCGATGTTAACATGGTGCCTCCCCCAGGGCTACATGAGCAAAATGAAGGAAGAGGGGGTGCCGGACGACATGAGAGGGAAAGACAAGATCGTCTTCGGCAACATTCACCAGATATACGACTGGCACAAGGAGTAGGTCCCGGCCACACCTCCTGCGGGGAGCGAATGTACGGTGCTCAGAGAAAGCCTTGGGATGTTTGCCTAATTATGTGGCAGTTGTATTGGTTTTATGACAGAAGTTATTGCTTTATTCATTTAGAAAATATATATATATATCACATTAGAAACGACCAGTGCTTTCAAGCAAAACATTCATTTCAAGTAGTAATAAATTGAAACTCAAATTATAGTTCTAAAATAGCTGTTCTGAGTTAGAAAGTCCATTGACAAGCAGCCTCCCTGGGTGCTTTTTAATTAGTGACACATTTGCAATAACATAAAACTCCATATATTTGTGTTTAGTGTCCTTTTGGAAGCCAGTGAAGCAAAATGTCAAGAACAAAACTGAATGAGTCAGTCAAAAAAAATATGACAATGCAAAAGATATGTGCATATAAGGTAAACATTGCTTGACTTTTATTATGAAACCAATCAATTTGCAATATTTGTACAGAATAAAGCAAGCATCCCAGACTTTCTGTGAGTACTGTATATGTTCTGTTTGTGATTGTATTCAGAGCATACATATGGTTTTGACACCAGTTCTTCACAGCTTCAGACACTTGATCTCATTAGCACAATAACTCAAGAAGTATTTGTCAGATCTTTTTCAAACATCACGGGAATGTTGTAAAGGATCAGGTCTGGAACTGCTTTCATTTTGAGACAAATCACACAAAAATTGTAGCAGGTGATGGCACTGTCCTGGGAATAGATTGTCGTGCCAACGGCACCTAGTTTTGTATATTTCTCAGTCCCTGAATCTCGTGGTTCCACAGCTTCTTCCTCGGAGAGTTGGAAAAGTGCTTGGAGGATCCAGACAGGCTGGGGAGCCTCTTCATCAAGCATGTGAGAAAGAGCAACCGCACGTACTATAGCTGGGACCCTCCCCATCCTTCTACTGTTGCCATACCAACCTCTGGTAGTGTGTATGTGTACGCATGAACTGTGCCTTCATCTTGCAGGAGCGGAGGCTGCACATGTACATAGTCTACTGCCAAAACAAACCCAAGTCAGAGCACATTGTGTCGGAGTACATCGACACCTACTTTGAGGTGAGAGTTGCACATCGCTTCCCTGTGCCTCCTTCCGTCTATGCTGGCCTTCCTTGTTTTTGTTATTTCACATCATGTTTATTTCTCCAGGACCTCAAGCAGCACCTTGGTCACCGTTTGCAGATCACAGACCTGCTCATTAAGCCGGTACAGAGAATCATGAAATACCAGCTCTTACTGAAGGTCAGTGTTCTTCAGATTCTTAGACAGGATACATTGTATTTTTAATGTTACTGTGAATGCTAGTGTCAGGTATTATCCTATAAAGTTCTGTATTTTTGAGATATAACAGGTCATTAATCAATTATAACCATAAAATGTCAAATCTTTTCACATTAATCCTCTTATATCTCTCCATTAGTTCGAAAAGGCACTTGAGTAATCATAACGTCTGTATTTTTTCTGTTTAAGGATTTCTATAAATATTCCAAAAAGGCTGGTGTTGACACAGTTGAGCTAGAGGTGGGAGGCCTTTACTGTGTTTATCGTTAATTTTTAACAATTGTGCAGTGGCTGCCGTCGTTGGCAAGAGCAGGCATGCATGCGATATGAGTCTTGTCTTTGATATTGGCAAATATCTTTAGTAAAAAAGACACTGAAGGGTTTATTCTCATCAAATCTGTGCTGCAGAAAGCGGTGGAAGTCATGTGCATTGTACCGAAAAGATGCAATGATATGATGAACGTGGGCCGTCTTCAAGGCTTTGATGTAAGAAGCCCTTCTATTCCTCTCATTCTTTTGGGGAGAAAACACTATTGTAAATCTCTAATGCTGCTTGTGGGAATTTTCTGAGTTTAGTCTGCCCTCACTAGCTAACTATGTTTGATACAAACAGAAGGTATACAGGTGGAATTGATTAAGCATGTATGTTCTTTAGACATTGCTTTTTAATTGTAATGGGGAAGCAGTTCTAGTTTAACACATTATCAGTCATATTTTAATGTAATATACTGTATGTTTTTATTGTTATAATCATTATGGTCGCTAGACTATTATTGCCATGGTTACCCTAAAATCTTGCCCTGGTGATGTGTATACCTATGCAAATGCTGTGTTTTTCTTTTTCAAAAGTAGCACTCCATAGCCCAATTCTCTTCCGTTGATTAGAAGCTCTCTGTGAACTCCCCCCCACCCCCCCAGGGTAAAATCGTGGCCCAGGGCCGGCTTCTGCTCCAGGACACCTTCATGGTGTGTGACCAGGACACCGGCATCCTGGCGCGCATGAGGGAGAGGCGTGTTTTTCTCTTCGAGCAAATTATCATCTTCAGCGAGCCCCTTGACAAGAAGAAAGGCTACTCCATACCCGGCTATCTCTTCAAGAACAGCATAAAGGTTTACTAGATCATCCATTTTTACTAATTTTCTGCAGTCAGAGTCCCCATATATCACATTTTCCTACCCCTTCTCTCTCCTCTAAGCTTGTTCTTATCTGTACCCACAGGTCAGTTGCCTGGGTCTGGAGGACAGCGTGGATGGAGACCCTTGTAAGTTTGCCCTCACATCCAGGTCGTCCAACAACAGCATGGAGCACTACATCCTCCTCTCTGCCAACCCTGGAGTGCGCCAGGTTTGGGTCCACCAGATTGGCCAAATCCTTGAAAATCAGCGCAACTTCCTTAATGGTAAAGCGTTTTCCATTCGTGATCTAATGAATCAATAACCTAATATCAAACTCCTGTTTACCACTTTGCATTTACACTTTCATGTTTAGTCGCTTTAGTTTGAAGCAACTAAATATAATAGACGCTTTTGTCCAAAGGGACATATAAGCGAGGAAAATCGTACATTCCAAACATTCATGGAGGTGATATACAACTACTACTTAACTTTTGACAAAGTAAGAACCAAAACGGAAGAAGCGGATTCAAAGTAGCAAGGCATCAGGTTAGTAGAGGAGTTGATGGAATGGATGGGTCTTGAGGCATATCTTGAAGGTGCAGTGGGTGTATGATGACTGGATGTGGTTTGTCAGATCACTCCACCATCAGGGAACCACACAAGAGAACCACCTGGAATAACACTTCACATGGTGGGCGAGTCTCCAAGCGATAATAGCTTGCTGACTATAGGAAGCAAGATGGGACATAGGTCTTGAGGAGCCTTTTGATGGAGATGGTTACCTGTTTACAGAGGTGGAAAGTTCAGGTTCAGAAAGTACAAATCCAGACCAAGATTTTCTTTCAACCAACCTGTTGATTATAAGGAGTCACAGTCACAGTGCACTAAACTGGTTAGTTGAAGAAAAATCTTTGTCTAGATTTGTACTTTATGGACCGTTGCCTGTTCATTGATTGACCTGTAAGCCAGTACCAGGGACTTGAACTGTGAGCACCAATAGGGAGCTTGTGAAGACAGACATGTAGGTGTGTAACATGAGAACATTTAGGTTGAACAAATATCAGATGTGTCACTGCCTATTAAATTATCTGTAGTTGTCTGAGAGCATTAGCTGGTAGACCTGCTAGTAGACAGTTGCATTAGTTAAATCATGAACTAACAAGTGGCTGGACTGGAATCTGTGCTACATACTCAGACAGAAAAGGCCTGGTCTTCATGATTTTATAAAGGGTAAACTAAATTGGAAGACATTGTTAGGTACTCAACAATGTACAGGCTATCATTGTTTCCTGGCAGTCCTTGATAGAGGCCATGTGGATGATCCATACTGAACAGTGATTTCATGATGGATGGATGGATTACCAGGGAAGACAAGAAGCTCAGTCTTGGAAAAATTAAGCTGGAGGCAATGGTCCCTCATCCAGGCTGCAATATCACCTGGACATGCAGAGATCCGAGTGGAGATCATGATATTATCAAAAGAGAAGGTCGGGTAGATCTGGATGTCATTGGGTAGCAGTGGAAGGAGAAGTCTTGACAATCTGACCTAGAGAGGCAATATGAAGATAGATAGTAGACAGGACCAAGGACAGCCTTGGGGAACACCGGTAGCTACCTGATGTGATTTGGATACCTCTGCCCCCCAAACAACTTGGAATGATCTGTCTTGATGGGTATGAGTCAGAGCAGTGCAGAACCGTTCCCATGATGCCAAGACGAGAAAGAGTGACCAATTGGATTTGCCGATTATCTGTGTCAAAAGCTGCAGAGAGGTCTAGCAGGATCAGGACAGATGACTGAAATGATATTGTGGCTCTCAGTGTCCACAACAGTGAGGAGGGCTGTCTCAGTTGAGAGTCCAGGTCATAACACAATGGTAACTGGTTTAACCTGTTTCAGGAAGTTACACGCAGCATCTGACTATTACATGGCACTTAAATTTGTGTAAAATAAAGAAAAATAGCACTAACATCGCTGCTGCAATGGTGTAGCCATGTGTGAAGTGTAAGGTGTTGCTGTTGTATGAAAAACAGGAGGTGACATGGGGCTTTGGAAGTGATGGTTTTACACATTGCATGCACACATCCCATTTGGTGTGTTATGCAACATTGTGGGATACATACAGCATGAGACCGGTGCTCACTGATTTAATAGGGCATCTATACACTGGGCTTGAAGGTGTCATATTCGCTTCATTAGATGTGTAAAATCAGCTCTATCCCTCCCTGTGTCCCCACAGCCTTGACTTCTCCTATCGAGTACCAGAGGAATCACGTTGGGGCAGTAGGAGCAGGCTGTCCCAGCAGCAGCGGCCCAACAGGGGGCATCAGTGGTTCAGGCATAGCCCTGGGGGTCAACGTGGCTGCTGGCTGCCGCTCCAGGCCCTCACGGATCCCGCAGCCGTCCCGCATCCCCCAGCCTGTCCGCCACCACTCGCCTGGGGCCGACGGGCCAGACAAGATGTCAGGTATGTCCTCCCTCGACCCCACATCTGTGCTACCAGCTCGTGACCCAGACAGCCAAGAAGCAGAGAGGAATTTCCCAAAGACGAAGGCTCCGGTGTCCCTGCCCGACACAAAGCCAACCGAAAACAGCCTTGGGGTACCTCACGAAGATCTGCCGGGCCTCTTACCCCGGGCTGCGGTCGAGCCATTTGACCTCTCTAAACCCGGTCTCGGAAGTGCTGCCCCCCTGCCCTTTTTGACACAGCCGTGTTCCAGCAAGGAGGCTTTTGCCCCAGGCAGCCAAGCCCAGAAGGGCATCTCATTCTGGGGCACTTTGCCGGTCGCCCCTGTGGGTCGGCCAGTCTCCCTCATCCTCCCCACTCCGGCCAAAGATGCTGACCGCCTGAGTACCTGCTCCTCCACCAGTGAGCAGTCAGTACAGTCAAGCCAGAGCAATGGGGTAAGAGCCACACTCAAGGCTCCTCGGCATCCTCTGTACTAACTCCTGCAATGTCCAGAAGGAGGCACTGCACCAAATGTGCTGAACCCAACTGACTTGCCTGCGATCTACGTTCTAATTGCCTTGGCTGTGCTCTCAGTGCATATTAAAAAAAACTTTGCTACTAACTTTTAATTGCTTTTCTTAGTTTTCTGGACAGAGATTTACCTCCTTCTTGTGTAGTCCTCACTTTGTACCTACAGCTTTAACGGAAATAAGTTCAGATTGTTCTGGAAGCTTGGTGTCAGACTAAGACTCCTCTGGACTTGCCCTTTACTCCCTGTGGAAAAGGAAAACTTATTGACCTGGTTGGTGAACCGGTTGCCTAATCTCTACCACGTGAGCTCTGCTCTGCCCTTCGCTCATGCTAATTTTGTAGTGCCTGATATTCTGTCTTCAGTTAGCCTTGTCAGTAGAAAAACCTCTTGCGTTTTTCCGGTTTTATCTGGAGATCTCGTGTCACAAACCCAAAGCGTGTTTCACGCTATGTATGGTAGACCAACACCAACCTGCTCCTTCTGCTTCTCCCCTCATCCAGAGTGAAAGTAGCAGCAGCAGCAGCAACATCTCCACCATGCTAGTGACCCAGGACTACCAGGCCGTGAAGGAGGATGAGATCAATGTCGCACAGGGAGAGGTTGTCCAGATGCTAGCCTGCAACCAGCAGAATATGTTTCTTGTGTTTCGCGCCGCCAATGAGCAGAGCCCTGCCGCCGAGGGCTGGATCCCTGGCTACGTGCTGGGCCACACCTCCATCATCATCCCCGACCTCCCCGAGGGAACCATTAAGTAAGGGTTACCAATCCAGCTACAGGTCGGCTTTGGGTCATCCATCACGGTTTGCGTCCACTGCAGGGCATATACTCTCCAAATCACATACAGAGGCAGCTTTTGGGTGACATTTGCAGGCCGGAGTAGCTCAGGGAAACCTGAGAGAACACGGTAAAAACACGGGAAGAACATGAGAACATGCAGATAGAGATCAAGGCTGAGAATCAGCAGTGGATCGCACAAGCTTAGCATAAGTGTGAGCGTAAGGTTGGGTGTAAAGTGTACCTTAAATCACATGTTGGAACTAGCTAGTTTTAAACTCGTGCCATGTTCTTTATCAGTTGTGCCACTTCTGCTTAAGTTGCATCGTAGTTAGTAGCTACTAAATATATTGTCACACAGAATGATGTTTTCACTATGGACAGCCAGTCAATATCATTGTCTAATTTAACCGGAACCGACTTACTGTTCCACATGTTTTTTGAGTTCGGGTTATACACAACTACCGATTTGTTTTCTCTGTGTTTGTCAGAAGTATTTCAACCACAGCTGTAATGACACCCATAATGTGCCATCAACAGCGGTGTGATATAAGAAGTGCGTTCACTGCATAGCCAAAGTTGTTTTCTCGAGATCACGAAAAACAGAAGTTGTACTTAGACACGAGACTAGCATTTGTCATGAGAAGGAGGGAAGCGGATTCTGCTAAAAATGCCATGACTAAGTGCTCATTCTTTTGGAGCAGGAAGTCATCATCCTGGCACACGGCACTCCGCCTCAGGAAGAGGATAGAAAAGCGAGAGAAGGAGGGAAAGAGAGAGAAGCTGGAACCCAGCTTCAGAAGGTCCCGGGATGGTTCAGCCAACAAAGTGTCTGTGAAGGTAATGAGGACCCAAACCTGATTTACTTCATTAAATAGCTTAACTGCTTTAGTAGTTTTTGGGGATATGCTTTTGCCTGTGTTTGTAAATAATTAAATACTTTTTAAAATGCAGTATTCTTTCTATATTCAATCATTGCCTTGCTTTGCTTTCAGCTTCTAAATCCCAACTACATCTACGATGGTACGTATAAAAACAGTATTCCGACGATGCTATGCTTGCTTACACCCTTGTTAGGTAACATTCCGCACAGGTTGAAGGTTTCACAAGGTCACACCTCTCTTTTTTTCTCTCTTGCTCTGTCTCGCGGGCAGTTACCCCAGAGTTCCTCCTGCCTCTGAGCGACGTGACCTGCGAGAGCGGGGAGGCTGTCACTCTCCGCTGTAAGGTCTGCAGCAGACCCAGAGCGGCCGTCACCTGGAAGGGACCTGACCAAAAGACTCTGAGTAACAAAGGCCGCTTCAGCACCGTGTGCAGGTAATGCCCAATTCCCCCAGGCTTCTTAAAAATACAGAGTTGAAGAGCTAGACTTTAAAGGACCTTGAAGGAATCGTCTTGGAGGTTCCTGCTGTGGTACAGTCAGTCCTGTTACAGTGCTGCTAATGCGTCCGTGAAAAACTTCACATTCACTCAAGTCGCATAATACGAAAAATGGGGTTACTCGAAAACTTAGTAATTTACATTAAACAAACTGAATTAAATAATAATAACAGTGATACAAGTGGCCAATAATATAATTATATGCATTTTAAATAGGAAATGATAATATATTCATAAATGATATCATAAACATCTCCAATGAGTCTTATGAGTCTCACAAGAATTGACTAGCAACTGCTTCGAGCGAACGTGCTAAACTCGCTAACTTGTCGATTGCCGAGAATCGGGAGTAGTAATGCCACAGGCATCGTGCAGCCGGGCTCTGAAGGCAACATGGCTGCGAAAAGCAAATGTAAGTGAATTTAAAAAGTCTCTGTGTGTTTTTACATGATAATTGGTCAAATATTTTTAGGATGTAAGACCTGTGCAATGTGTGGATGTACAATAAGTTAAATTCTTTTAGATTTCAAAACCAGTTCGACTGATTCCTGAAAAGAACCGGTTCAGGATTTGTGCACAAATCAGACACCAGGATAGATGTTTTGGCATGCAAGTAGTGTTTAAAGTTCCCTTAGTGCTTTTCTCTGTGACTGAAAATAGTGCAAATATAAATGCAATGTGTTGGACTTCTGTACTAATATATTAATCGCATTACAACAGATCTGAGCTGTGATATCAAGCGTTGTAACGGGACTGACTGTATCTTTTGTTGGGGCTTTTAGTTACTTAAATGTGAGTAATACCAATGTCCCAAATTATTCAGGTCAAACACCTTAATATAGGTGTCAGTTCTCATCAGGTACCATACTGGATCACATACAAAATGATTTGTGACTTATGTCTGATTTGCTTGTTTAGGTTAAGTCTTTTTCAGAATGGTGACCACATTGTTTGTGCTGCAGGTCTCTGTTTTAGTTACCCTGTCCCTCTCTCCCCCAAAAGCGATGCTGGGGAGGCTGAGCTTTGTATCCAAGATGTGTCTATAGAAGATGACGGCATGTACACCTGCGTCGCCTCCAACGATCTGGGCACCGTCTCAACGTCAGCTAGCCTCAGAGTGTTAGGTGAGCGGCACTCCCAGCCAAGACTCAGTATCCCAGAATGCCTCAGTGCCTCCCTGTGAATGTCTCAGGAAATGCATGCTTTGTCAAAAACAGTGGAACAGCTATAATACAGACAGTGTGAACAGTGAGTCATGGTTAAAGGAAAAGGAAATACAAACCCCACTATGATTTTAGGTTCATCCAGTGATGGAGTCAGAGTCACGTGGAAGGACAACTTTGATTCCTTCTACACTGAGGTCTCAGAATTGGGGAGGTAGGTATCAGTGCCATGACAGCTGTGCTATGCTTTTCCATATGACTGCACATGGTTCCTCTTTGGCTAGTGGTCGTATGTCTGTCAGTCCCTAGTCCTCAGTTCCCTTTTGCTCATGGTCCTTTGCATTCTCAGCTATGCGTAGCTGTCTGGGACATTGGCTAAAGCAGCTGAATCTGTGGGGCTCTGCCCTATAACCTCAGGATTATGGATTGCGATACTCTAAACCAGAGGCGGCAATTTCAGGTCCAGAAAGTAAAAATCCAGACCATGATTTACTTTCAACCAACCAGCTGAGCATAAAGAATCACAATCACAGAGTATTCAACTGATTGGTTGAAACAAAATCTTGGTCTGGATTTGTACTTTCTGGATCTGAAATTTCCACCTCTACTCTAAACCACCACAGAGCATGAAAATAGGCAAGAAGTGCTCCCAGTCTGGCTGTTAAAATTAAGCTTTATTTGCCATTTGTAGAGGTACATTGTAATGCAGGGGTGGCCAGTCTTATCCGCAAAGGGCCGGTGTATATACGGGTTTTTGCTGCAACTCCTTAATTATATTACTAATTAGAGGATTGATTGGCTGAAGAGTCCTCACACCTGGGTTTGAACAGCTGACCTGCAGGTTATCTTAAAAACCTGCATACACACCTGCCCTTTGCGGAGAAGATTGGCCGCCCCTGTTGTAATGTATTGGTTCCCACACATTCCATTTTGCTGTCCTTTTTAAGACGTATAGGTAACACTTTATTTGACGGCGCTCAAATAATATAGTATTATACTATTACTTATGTATTACTTAACCATAAACTAAATCTTAGTTACATACTGATCTCATGTTATTTCATCATTATTTAATTGTGACGGTTTATCTCAAGCAGTTACTGTATTTGTTACTATATCTGTTAATTCAGTAAACCTTTCTGAACTACTGAAGGAACTGCTGAAGGGACAAGTAATGAATAAGTGAAAATAAGTGAAATATTGATGTCATGTTTGTTCATCATTGAATCGTGATGCATCTTTTATCTTAAGTAATTATATTTGTTCATGATTTGTTCATAATTTGTACTTTAGTAGTAACTTAGTTTACTGAATATTTGTGCCCCGTCAAGTGACATGGTACCAACGTTTGCTGTAGTGGTGGGAGTAAAGCAGTAAAGCTTGGGGTCTGAGTACAAGGTCAGCTGTGCATCTGACATCTCAGGTTAAGGACTCAAAGGAAGTGCTTACTCTGCTGAGTATGGGATTCGAACCGGCTACGTTCCAGTCACAGGCACAGAGGGCTCACCCACTGAGCCCCACACTGTCCCTCTGCACAGGATGTCTGTCCTCAGTCCTCTGCTGTCTCTCCAGGGGCAGGTTCTCCGTGGTGAAGAGGTTCGAGCAGCAGGGGACGCAGCTCGCCGTGGCGGCCAAGCTGGTCAACAAGAGGCTGGTGAGGCGTGACCAGGTGACCCGCGAGCTGCGTCTGCTGCAGCTGGTGCAGCACCCGCAGATCCCTGGCCTGCTGGACACCTTTGAGACACCCACCAGCTATGTGCTGCTCCTGGAGATGTAGGTGGAGCCGCCCTGGTCTGCATGAACACACTATGTCATACACCACCACACAGATGCTGGATGTGTACTATGCAGGTTCACAGCGACACAAAAGACATTCAAAGACAGGCAGCCTGCATGTTTAACATCTGCTGTCAACGTCACTATATTATATTAAAAATGACATTATAATTCATTGCAAACTGGCATGTCATGCAGGGTGGGCCCTGTCTCGTGCCCTGCACTGTCCCCTGTCTTTGTCCCCGGTCTCATTCCCTGTCTTTGTCCCCTGTCTGTGTCCCCTGTCTTTGTCCCCTGTCTCGTCCCTTGTCTTTGTCCCCTGTCTTTGTCCCCTGTCTGTGCCCCCTGTCTCATTCCCTGTCTCGTCCCCTGTCTTGTCCCCTGCCTGATTGTGTGCTTTCTAATTATTAACACTTTTGCAAAAACATCAAACAGCAAACGTTTGTGTTTAGTACTCCGTTGGGAGCCAGTGACTACACAAACATGGCTGTCCTTTTGGCAGTAGTCCCCCCCCTGCTCTGACCTCCGGCTCTGTCTCCTCCCAGGGCCGACCAAGGCCGTCTGCTGGATTACATCGTCAGCTGGGGCGATCTCACGGAGGACAAGGTGGCTCTGTACCTGAGGGGCATCTTAGAAGCTTTGCAGTACCTGCATAACTGTAGAATAGCTCACCTGGACCTGAAGGTCAGTATGCGTTATAGTGCGGTTCATGCCAGGGTTCCTCAAATCTGTCAACATAGTTTGCAAATTTCCCTGCTCAAACACACCGTATTCAGCTCATCAGGTAATTGCTGGGTTTTGTAGGTGTGACTGAGCAGGGAAATCTGCCAGCTGTGTTGCAGACTGACAAATCAGAACCCGATTTGGAGAACCCTGGTTAATACTATCTTTCACACCATTGTCATTTTCCAGGTTGGAGGCTCAGTAGATGGATGATATTGGCTATGGATGAAATGGAATCGTATACAGTACAGAACAGTAATACAGCATAGTATATTCTGTGCCCTGCAGAAAAGTCACACTGCGGTGGCCCCTCGAGAGACCCTTAACCCCCTGAAATCATCTTCATTCTCACCTGCCTAGTACATGCCTCGAAAGAAAGGAAGATGGCATAGGAATTCATAATGCTGAATTTAATTTAATTAGCATTTTAATTTGCTTCAAGTACTATTCCCTTCCTTGCTCTGCACATGTTAATGTCAATGCCTTAACATCCACTTTCACGTCTGTTAATTGAGTCCTCGTGTGAGGTTATTATAATATAATTAGCTGCCCTTCCCTGTATCCCACCAGCCTGAAAATATTTTGGTGGACCAGATGTCAGGCCAGCCGGTGGTCAGACTCGTGGATTTTGGCGATGCGGTGCAGCTGAGCAGCAATCCCTATGTTCACCCGCTGCTGGGCAGTCCCGAGTTCGCCGCCCCTGAGCTGATCCTGGGTCAGCCAGCCAGCCTGGCCTCAGACATCTGGAGCCTCGGGGTCGTCGGCTACGTCATCCTGAGCGGGGCCTCCCCGTTCCTGGACGAAAGCCTGGAGGAGACCTGCCTCAACATCTGCCGGCTGGACTTCAGCTTCCCAGAGGACTACTTCAGGGGCGTCAGCCGTGCAGCCAAGGACTTCACCTGCTCGCTCCTGCGGGGCAGCCCATGCAAGCGGCCCTCAGCCGCCCTCTGCCTGCAGGACCCCTGGCTGCAGCCTGGGAACTATGGCAGCACAGAGCGCATCGACACGTCCCGACTTGTCTCCTTCATCGACCGGCGCAAGCACCAGAACGACGTTCGGCCCGTCGGTGGCATCAAGGCCATCCTTCCCGGCCGAATCCTCCCTCAGAGCTGATGTGTGGCACAAGCGATCTCATCCTCTTTCATCTACCTGGCAGATTTTAAATATCCTGGCGCGATTCAGTCAGCCTGCTCCACACTGACGTGATTCCCCTTTCCAATATACAACAAACTGTCAGATTACAAAAATGTAATTCCTTCACACTGAATACCTGCAAAAAAAAGAGAGAAACCTTAGTCTTGGTTTTTCAAAGGGCAATTTGGAATTTACTAGCATGGTGGAGAAATGCTGCTTCTCTGGAGATGGAAACAGACAATATTCTTTTAAGCTACTTACGGGGAATTAAAAACAAACCTCTTTTCAACCAAACTCCTATTGTAAATAAATACTGTATAGGGAAGACCCTCTTGTGCAAACCATTTGGATCTGACTCTCAGCTTTTTAATAGCCTGGCTTGTTTGATCGAATCACTGCAATTAGGGAAAAACAGAACAATAGCAGTCACAGGTTTCAACTTCTGCTAATCCAGTGTTTGTACTTGAAGACAAATGTATTTTGCTTTTACTAGAACAAAAATGTGTTGCTCAGAATTAAGACGTATTGACCTTATTTTGTACAAAGATTGTATCTGACCGGTTTCGTTTAAAAACCATTCATAGAAGCAGGAGTCCCGGCGATGGGACAGATTTCTGTGGATGTGGAGAATAGAGCGACACCACTTAATGCTCAGCTTCTGGAAAACAAAGGTCATAATCACATACAGTTTATGCTCTCGCTGTGTTTTCATTAATATTATGTGCAATGTTGCAACAACTTTGTCGTTTTATGCAACTCTTAATGAAGACTTCTATTGAACCTGTAATAAATGTATAGAAAATCGACATAATCGGTACTGCAGACTAAACCGTCGTTTGTGCTGCGTTTGAACTGTAACTCGTTTGATTCAGTATTATTTCCTTGAGATCTCTATGTTGATTTCTTGGACGGTGAATATCATTCGGTCTGTATGGCACCTAGGATTTGACTTTTCATTTTGATAGCTTTACCAAAGTTTTAGTGTTTCTTAAATTGTAGTTTTTGTTGTGTTTTTTTTTCTCTCTATGACATCATGTTAACTTAAGTTATGAATGCCATAATGAACTTTGGGAAGTATTGTTTACATTTGTTTCACATGCTTTATTTATTTTTGTAACAAAGTTGCATATAATTTGCTTTTCATTAACTTTTTATGTCACCTACTGCAAAAAGAAATGTCATTGCAGTGTAATTTTACCTGATTTCAAGTAAATTATTATGATGTTAAGGCTGTCATTCATCTGAATGTGAGTGTTTTGAGTGAGTCAATGTTGGAGATAAATATGGCCTTTTAAGTTATTTATACAAATAAGCCCAAATATTATTTGTGAAATAAAAAACCCAGAAACACTATTATTAAAAAATTGACTTTACCAGTCAGAGAGTACTAATGATATTTATGTTAGATTCCAGCTGCTATAATCCTTAGAGGAACAAAAAAAAATAATAATCATTTTCACCCTTCAGTTGGTTAGAAAATTGTGGAACGCAGATGGTTTAAGTGCCAGTTTATTGGGAACAGCATAAGGGAGATAAAGCAGAAGTGCATGCCTGAAGAATGTTCTCCTTCCTTGCCGGAAATGTAAAACATTGGATTTGTGTGTGTGTGTGTGTGTGGCCCCATGTTATGGATATTATTTATATTTGTCATTACATTATAAGACTGTACAGGCACTGATAAACACCAGACATGACTGGATGTGTTTTTTTCCTTTCAACCTCATTTTTTTTATGTTTTATGATTTTTTTTTAATCTTTTGACTTGTTTTTTTGCATGTGTATTCTATGTATACAGGCCATGAGTTTACACTAAATGTGTTGTAAATATTTTATTTTGCCATCATTATTTTAAAATTTAACATATGCAACATACTTGTGACTGCTCCCTTATTTTTTTATTTGGTCTGTTTTATGATTTAAATGCAACTCTGGTGTGGAAATGGTGTGAGGTTCGTTTACTACTTTAAACAATATTTAACAATGGCATGATATTCAACTATTTAACAAACAACACTGCCTGGTAAGTATGAAAAAGCTGAACGCCTTTCTGCTTTCATGTTTCGTTTTATCATCATCATGGTATTATTATAAGTTAGTGACCACTGTATGAAATTATCATGTTTGCAGCATGTGCTTTATTTTAGAATTTCAAATATATTCATCTTTTTAGTGAGCTCTTCAATTAATACTTAATTTCAATTAATTTAAGAACGCTCATTATTTTCATCTCGAGTCAGAACTCTATTAGGATCTCAGTAATATCAAAATGGTCACACACTACAGCTGAGGCAGCACCTGAAGCACAACTAATACCAGGAATGTAATTCATTCTCTTCTGCTTAGACACACATAGAAACCCAGGTTAACCTTTGAAGTCTTATTTTCCTGCCAGAAAAGCAGAAGTGATGCAATTTTCATGGACAAAACATTTGTCGTTTTATCTCCCTGTTCCCTTCTGTGTGAGGTACATTGACTCAAATGGAAGAGATTCTACTATACAGATCTTCTGATACGATTGTGGTCGCCAAACAAAATGTCATTTATTCACATTCTTTTCAACATTCCTTTACACGCAGGCCTGGGCAATATGGCAAAACTTTTTATTAAAATATCGCCACACTAACTATGTCCAGTGGACGTCATGCGCATCCGTGGGCATTTAGAGCACATGTGTAAGGAAAATGACTAGGTGTTCCCAATAGGTGGCAGCACTGACTTTGATAGACCAAAGGTCAATGAAGAAAAGAGAAGAAGAGTAGTTGTTGTTGTCATAAGAGGTGCAGAGCTACCCCCGTATCTAGATTTTCCATACTGTCCGGACATCATACCATTGTATACTGTATTTTAAAAAGGAAAACTATTTGCCATTTTGAAATCTTGCGATAAAATTTGTCGGCGGCTGTCCCAGCTAATTTAGTTGCAATTATTTCAAAATGCAGCAGTATGCTATATTACCTTCCTGCCACCTAAGCCTAGTAACAACTTTAAAACTGTTTAGAAAATGTTTACCTCTTTCACTACATTGCTTGAATTTGTGTTTGTTGCTGTATGCGTCCATGTCTGCATTCATGTCTGCATCCATGGAGTATGTGAAGTACGTGCGGAAGAGTGGACTAGACTTAACCCATTTAGCCACACACCACCCCCAGTACAAATCGCAATGCACTGAGTTGTGACGCTCGGATCATGGTGAGTATTGCATCCTGGGCTAGCTGGCAATACCCAGCCCTAGACCAAATACATAATAAACCCATGTAGCACTCTTTTGAAGGAGGAAAAAAAAAACATTTTCACTTGTATTTTTGTTTTATTTATATTTATTTATATTATTATTCAAGTATAGTCGGTTTCAAGATTACAGGGAAATTATCTTAAAGCATGGTACAGTACAGGGGCAATGATTTGCTACATTAAAATGAACTAAAAATTGTCATGGTGCTAGGTAATCCTAGAAGCAGCCATACTGGGTTTGCATACAACTCTAATTGGTAAGGTTCTCTTCTTAGTATTATAAAACAAAATTTCTCATTTTTCACTTACCTACCCATGCTTCACTATTTTGTTGTGTAGAATTCATTGGAAGTAGGGGGTTGTTTTTTCAAGTGGCAAATATAAGAAACCCAGAGAATGTTGTGTCATCATCTTCATCGGCAAAAAGCCCATTGTACAGTTCTCCCCCTACCACCTGTAACCAAACCTTGTCTCCAGCCTCTAAGTGCAGCACAGTGCCCCCTGCTGCCTGGTCCTCCCCGTTCTGGTATATGTCCATGGTGTGAATAATGCGTGCTCCGTTCCTTACCAGGGCCACCTTCACATTACGAGAGTACACCGTAATGTGGTAAGTAAAATAGTACGCCCCAGCAATGGTGCAAGAGAACCGTCCCGTTTGGGCATCGTAGTGCCCTTGCTGGTTGTAGATGATCTTATCAAAGCGGATGGCCGTGTTTACTGGGGGTCGCTTGCTGTGATCTGTCAGGCCCACGGAGAACGCACTCTTAGGTATGATTGGCATATCTCCAACAACCCCTTTCTCTCCTTGGTCTCCTCTGTCTCCTTTCCCCCCTTGGAACCCTATGCTCCCTTTCTGACCAGGAGCACCAATGTCTCCTTTGACCCCAGGACGCCCTGTGGGACCAGAAGGCCCAATGACACCCCTTTCTCCTTTTATCCCAATTGGCCCACGGTTACCCTCAGGTCCCTGGGGGCCTTCTTCACCTTTCACCCCCCGAGGGCCAGGTAACCCCAGCTCCCCTTTGTCCCCTTTGAGCCCCAGGGGCCCGGGCACACCTTGGGGCCCCAACTTCCCAGGCCATCCCCGCTCTCCGTTCTCCCCTCTTTTGCCCTTCATGCCCAATAGGCCTGGCTCTCCTGCAGATTAGGGGAACAAAACCAGGACCGATCATCAGCCACCTCAGCTTTCATACATTAACCAAGCAAGTCCCCACTAGCAAACTGTAAAACAATACTGGAGCATAACACCCTTTAACAAGAATAGAATGTTGTATATTCAAAATGTGTGCAGTGCTCATGGAAAGTTTTGAGATAATTGCTTAATTCTGTAAAAATGTTACAAATTTATTGGTTTCATGACGAAAGTCCATCGACAAGCAATGTTTAACATATCTGCACATATCTTCTGCACAAACATTTTCTTTTTATTAAGTGTCATCATTACTCGTTCAGTTAAATTCTGTCCTTGCCATTTTCCTAGTAATTGCAATTGTAGCCATTGGGTCCCAAACACAAATATTTGGTGTTTTTTTTTGTCATTTCAAAGGTGTTACTAATCAAAAACCACCCAAGCATGTCAATGAACTAAAAGGTAACTCAATACAGCTCTTTTAGAACTAAAATTTGTGTTTCAATTATTTATTATTACTTGTTTTACCTAAAATGACCAGTTGTTTCTAATATGATATACACTTTTGGAAAGATATGAATAAACTGATCATTTTTGTTAGAAAAAACAATTTATTAGCAATATTATTACTTCATTAAGGAAGTGTCCCAAGACTTTTTATGAGCACTATGTATCTCATTTAGTGTAACCATACTTACTTTCAAAGCCAATGTTTAAATTTCATTTCTATTGTCTCGTTTTCAGTGTTTAGAAAATTTCATGCATTACTAGAACAATATGTGAAAATATGGTTATTTTACAGTATTACAAATTTCACTTGGTACAGTTTGGTACAGTTTCATTTTACATGGTATATGAAGATGCATGCATTCCCAAATACAGAGGTGTTTTCCACCTGGGTCTCCTTTGGGTCCTTTGGCGCCCTCTTGTCCACGTGGGCCATCTGCACCAATGACACCTTCAACAGAAACGATGCTTGTGAACTAAATACACAATCGGTCTCTCATTACAACAATACGAATAAAATGCAGCCAGAATAACTAGCCGCTGCTGGTTTATTATTAACAGTGACCTATGGTTCATATCCACTGACCTCTGACAATGAAAGATGTTTCTACTTTTACCTTGATCCCCCTTTTCCCCTTTCACACCATCTCTGCCGTCGCGACCTGGTGCCCCATTATGTCCGGGGTCGCCGGGGATCCCGGGGTATCCACACACACAGCCACCTCCCTTGACGTCATCCGGCAACACGCCCACCGGCGCTAAAGTCAGCAGGCTGATAAACCACAGGAACGGTGTGGTCACCATAGTCACAGATACTTCCCTTAATCTTACGAGCAAACACTCACACTGGAGGCAGAAGGTGTAATGCCAAGCCCTGTGTATAACCACCACATGGCCACACAAAGAATCTAAGGGTCAACCCAGCTTGGTAGCCGTCCAGTTAGATAAATGTTCAGCCTAACCTAGTTATACTGTATCTCTGGTTCCTCTTTACCCTGAGATAATGATCAGCTGGGAAAATGTGCAACCCACAGAAATTCACTGCTGAATTCTGCAGAATGCCTGCTTGTATATATCACTCGGGTTCCTTAAACAGCAACGTAATGTTTTATGAAAACTATGACAAGTGTACTTTCATTTGATAAAGAATCAAGGAGCGAGAACTGCCATAGTTGGGGAACGATTCTGGGTCATTCTATAATTAGGAGTTAATTTTGCATTATTTTACCCCAATATGTATATCCATTCTTACACAGCACCCATAAACTGGAGTGCTGTGTAAGCCATTTTCTTGTTCCACAAAAAGGTTCCTCGCTTTTAATGCAGTAGTTAAACAGTTATGCAATTTTTTGTTATATATAGTGCTTTAGTTATTTTTTTGTAAGTAAAAAAAAACAGTGACGAACAATAAAATAAATATGTAATGCTTCAAAGCTGAGGGACCCTAAATGTGTTAAAATATTCATTATTATTGTAAAATAGTTGAGTGATCCCTATTTAGTTAATTTCTTCTTTCTTTAAAAAGGAAAATCTGTAAGAATGTATGATCAGTGTCAACAACATTATTCTTGATCCACCAGGCTACCCTGACTGGATAACAGAATTGACAGGTAACACATGAACATTTATAACATTTTTGACCTACTTCTCTCCACATGCAGGCCTAGAGCTGACCATCACGTGGTATCCGTGGAATAGCAATCATATAAATATTACATTTTATCAATGTTACTAGTAACGCTATTGCCCATTTCAAAATCCACTCGACTTAGATGCAGCTTTTTAACAAATATTTGTACAGAAAGGGTAGGACTTACCTTAAGAGTATTCAAGCATTTTCGGTAAATTTTATCGGGAGCAGTGGACCTTGGCTTTCCGTCGCTGATGGAATTTCGACCTCTGGGAAAATTGTTGATTACTCCTTCTATAACCAATAATTTTGCTGCTTAATTTTTGGCCACAAGAAGGTAGAGAAAATCTGTATTGTGACAGCTGCCAAGAAAATGCCCATTACGAAAATTAACCATAGTTTTACTATGATTTTCAAGGTTTTTTGGGTAACTATGAAAATTATGACTATGGTTTTATCATGGTTTCGCTACAGTTAGACCCTAGTATAATCCTGGTCATAAACCATGGTTTTTGTTTTACCATTGTCTTTCAAAAACAAGCTTTTTAAAACCATAGTAGTACCATAGTTACCATGAAGTGCTATGAATAAACCATGGTAGTACTATGGGTAGTACCAAAGTACCATGAGGTACCATAGTAAAACTATGGTTACTGCATAAAAAACCATAGGAAACCACAGTGAATTTTCATAAGCAGCATCAAGAGGAGAATATAATACGAGTTCTCGCACTATTACTATTAGTAACTGAACTGTCTCCATTCGAAGTAGTAAAGATAAATTTAATGGACTAATACGTATAAAACCCCTCCATGAGCCGACACCTTATCGTGGTGGAGGGGTTTGTGTGTTCCTGTGATCCCAGGAGCTATGTTGCCCAGGGCTTTATGCCCCTGGTAGGGTCACCCAAGGCAAACAGGTCCGGGGTGAG
>JAODKE010000146.1:5140684-5168310 GCA_026779605.1 Mormyrus hasselquistii
TGAAGTGGCCGGGGAGAGGGAAGTCTGGGTTTCCCTCCTGAGACTGCTGCCCCCGCGACCCGACCTCGGATAAGCGGTAGATAATGGATGGATGGATGGATGGATGGATGGATGGATAATACGTTTAAAACTAAATGACATAGACATCCCGAACAAAGTGTGCTTTAAGCATTGGACTATTGGGGACAATGTGCAATTTTCAGATTATGTATTTTTGTACATTTTTTAATAATTGATATTATTAATAATGTATATTAATTTTACCCTAATAAAACATTTTATCCATTGTACTTTGAACGAACACAGTGCAGTTATTGTAGTAACGCAAACGTTTTGCGGACTCGGTTTTTATTATTCCATTTTGTTTTTCGACTCCCGTGTCCCCTTGGGGACACCGTAGGAGCTGTAGGGCTACCCTCGATCATTTCCTTTTCTACCTAATACCGCCCTCTGGTGTAAAGTTGGCCATATCAGTCTTTTTCAGCAGGTCATAGAATACACTACTGAGGCGTCCAAATGTGGTAATCTCTTTTACATGCAAAAGGTGCTTATAATCCCGATGCATAGCTACATTTATACTGTAATAATAATGATTTTATTAAAAGTGTTTACGAAACCTTCCTCTGTATGGTGAAACAAATAGTTGAGTTGCTTTTTGCTGAGAGATTGTTATACATTAAACCATTTACGTTTATACAATGAAAGGAAACCATAACCGCTCGTTATTATACAATGAAAGACAAATTCAATAATTAACTAAATGCTTTGTTTTGTTGATTGGTGGTACAGTATTGGATTAACAGCGTGTGGGGGGGCATGTTCATTCGCCAGTTACTGTCCAAGTCGTTCTTAGGAAATCCTCGTATTCTGCAACTGCACTCGGTGAGAAGCTCAATCCCGTATTTCTTTTATATCAATGAGATGGTGGTTGTATATTGCCTAATATCCTGTACCATGTTCTCCTTCTTTCTGTTCCTTACCTGTTTAGTGAATCAGGAAGGATTTGAAACTGACGATACACTTTTCGTAAAATTTTTTGTCGGCATAATTTTAATGTTTAAGTCCTTATTTAAAAATAATTTGAGGACTTCGACTGCTTGTTGAAATATGTAACAGAATTGTGACGATATGTCAGTAAAATCGTTGCTTTTATGTTTCTTTTGAGGTCATGGAGAAACCTTGCGTACTGGCGACCACATTTGGAGCCCCTGGAGGGATCTACCAGTGTTTCGCTCCTGTTATTGAGAAGCATTTCACAGTTATCCCCCATGAAGAATTTGTAAATAAGAAGCATCACTTTGCAAATAAGATTAGTGCAATTTTTGTGTGGGGAGGCTTAATTAAAGTGGACCGCAATCTACTGCAAATTTTACCTAACCTGAAAGTAGTGGTAAATGGCGGGGTGGGTGTGGATCATCTCGATATATCCCTGATCAACAGTTTTGGGATTAAGGTTTGCAATACCCCTCATGTTGTGGACAACGCAACGGCTGATATAGGCATGGCTTTAATGTTGGCAACAGCACGAAATCTTATATATGGTAAATATGGGGAAATGCTTATATTCTAAGCTGGGGCTAGTAGAGGCTTGATCGAGTAAACTGACAACTTCAGGCGGCCCAGCACTTTACAGGGATCCTTAACATTAAAGTATACCTTACGTTGGCGAACCAGTATTTTTAGCTACGCCCCTGTTAGGAGTCTGTTGTACACACCCTTAGCAAAAAGCAGTGTACTTGAACTTCATGTTATTAAGTATGCTTGAGTATAAGTATAGCAAGTATACTACGGACCATGTACTTGTAATGTACTAGAAAGTATACCAATTTAATACTTCTTTGGACTAAATTGGAACATTTTTTATAAAAGTTTATAAAAGTACACTTTATAAGGTCATTTTAATTTTAAAAAGTATACTTTCAAGTATACAATTACACTCATCTACTACTAGTGTACGAGCTATATACTTCTAGTCCATATTTTAGTTTATTGAAATACACTTGAAGTATACTTTTATGAACTTAGAATTACTAAAACTGAAAAAATGTTTTTTTGCTAGTTCACTTGTTATACTTTAAGTATACTTGTAAATGGACTTCATTTATATAGCACTTTTCTACTCCTATATATACTCAAAGCACTTTACAATAAAGGCTGCCATACAAAGTGCCAACCTGCACACCAGGAACAATTTGGGGTTCAGTGTCTTGCTCAAAGACACTTTGATGGGTCAGAATGAATTAAGACTCGAACCTGCAGCCCTCTGGTTACCAAACAATAGCGCTACCTTTTGCACCACTATCTTACTTCTTGTGAGTTTACTTAGCATATTTCTTGTAGCATACTATGTATATACTAACTCATCTAACTCATACTGTATGTACACTAGACTGCAATTTATTTACAAAATCACAAGACAGAATGTTGAGAAGTAAAGTGTACTAAAGTATACTTTAGTATTAATGTATAAGTGTAAGTATTAATGCACTTAGTCTTAGACTTTTCTTTATACTTAGTATAAGTCATATATGCTTCACTATACTATTCTTAAGTATATAAAATATAGTAAAAAGTCAACTTCAATACTTCAAGTATACTGCCTCAATTTTAGTATAAAATAAGTATACTCGTAGTACGCTTGAATAAATTACTTTTTACTAAGGGGCAGCTCCACTGTGTACTACCTACCTGTGTGTGAAAATTATGCATTTCCCTTTCCTTTTGAACTCATAATTCTCTTAAAAGTCAAGGTTAAAGTGGTTTAGCAATAAATTTCTTGCAGGACACAACTACTCTGCCTCTCACGAAAGTGAGGAGTGGGATTTGCCCGAGAGCAGCATGGGTACGGATGTCAGCGGAGCCACCCTCGGCATCATTGGCATGGGAAGGATCGGGTACAAAGTGGCCAAACGAGCTAGTAGCTTCGAGATGAAGATCCTGTACCACAACAGGAACCGCAGGTGTGGTGTGACAGCGTATGCCAGCTGCTAAAATATTATGGAGAAGATGCCTATCGCGTTACAATTTGCTTAATGATGTTTATGTGCACAGCACAGAGTAAAGCCATGGTGATGTAGAAAATAGCCCATTGCCTACAAAGAGTACATATGTTTTTCAATATTTAGTGCAGTCGCTTGATGCCTATTGTCCGAATAGCTGTTTTAAAATACGATCTATGTAAACGTGTCTTCTTTTATTAACCGCGCTTGCACTTTTTCCACAGGAAAGAAGAGGATGAGAAGGCAGTGGGGGCAGTTTACTGTGAGAAGATGGACGAACTGCTGCAGAAGTCAGACTTTGTCATGATCGTGGTCAATCTGTCCCCTGATACACAGAAGCTGATTGGCTGGAGGGAGCTAAGCATGATGAAGCCGACGGGCACCCTCATCAACATCAGCAGAGGTATCACGGCAACATGACTAATGAAACTGCATGAGTAATGAAACTGCATGAGTAATGCAACCGCATGAGTAATGAAACTGCATGAGTAATGAAACTGCAGCACTACTGCATTGCTCTTCCTGTTCAAATGACTGCCACATACTGCCCAATGCACCTCCAGGAAGAGACGTCAAACAACTGCAACGCTATGCAGTTCTGCATACTGAAGATCTGACAGTTTGCAAAATATCGCAAAATTAAGAAATTGGGCCTTGTCACCTGTATGTCCCTGCATTTCAGTCTTTCACAGTTGTTAAAAACATTATTAAAATGTAATCATGGAACGATTTTGCGTGCCACTGAACTTTCATTACGGAATTGACGGTGCGAATTGTGGTCACATTTCCTTAGCTGTGTACGATTTTGAATTACATTTTATCCTATCGAAAAACAACACTGTTGTACCCAAAAAGCTTGTTGTAGCATGTGTGTTTTCTTCCCTAGGCCCAGTAGTTGATCAAGAAGCATTAGTGCATGCCCTTCAGAGGGGAGTGATTCGAGCTGCAGCCTTAGATGTCACATACCCCGAGCCTCTTCCAAGGTTAGTGCGGTGAAAATATTCTTTTAAACTAAATAGCACAGGTTTTCATAACATGATATACCACATCGTTGCCTTAAAATTAATGGTGTTTCATAGTGTCTCCAAGTCTACAATGATAAGGATGTTTCTTCTGCTTTTTGTTTCTATTTTTTTACATAAATGTTGTTGTTTTTTTTTTGTTTTTTTTTGCCGGTGACACATTTCACCTGTCAGGAACCACCCCTTGCTGAGCCTCCCCAATGTGTTGGTGCTGCCCCACATGGGCACCCACACTGTGGAGACTTCCCAGCTGATGGTGGAGAGGATGGTCTCCAATGCCTTGGCTGCGCTGAGTGGGGAGCAGCCTGCTGATGAGGTTAAGGCCTAGTGTGTGCAGAAGTGTTCTCCACGAGTCTGAAAAAAGAACTTGCTTAGTTCACCATTAAGTTACAAAATTGAAATAAATAAGGTCATTGCCACAACCACAGCTGGAAATGTGTTGAACACCCAGACTGTGAAATTTGCACATTAATCATTATGTTATAAGCAGAGTTGGGTAATTCAGGTTGAGAGAGTAAAAGTCCAGACCAGGATTTTGTTTCAACCAACCAGCTTAGTACTCTGTCACTGTGACTATGCTCAACTGATTAGTTGAAATAAAATCTTGGACCTGAATTACCCAACAATTTAACACTTTGTGACCAGATTTAAACTTTGTGAAAGCTTTCGTTGCATTCTGCAATGTTGAAATTAAAATATGATGCCTACTTATCAAATTGTTTATGCATTTGTTTTTTATTTACCAATGAATGCTGTAGAGTAATAACTAAATACTACACAATCTCGTATTTTTTGGAACACCTGATCTGTTACCTCCCTGTAAAGTAGTCTGTATAATAGATCTTTACACTTTTTTCATCAATGGCCTTGATTAAACCCTTTGCTCAGTGATCGTGTTGTAATATTTTCATTGTTGCATGTGGTTTTTTATTTAAAAAATACTTTATTATAGGTTTAGTGTTACTTATATAATTACATCTAATTTTTTCTCTTTGCATGTTCAGAATCGCACCCTTCACATGCTCTTAAAGGATACACTATTATCATAATTGTTCATGTATTTATTAATTTACTGAAGTACCTTAATATGTGTTTGTTTTGTTTTTGCTGGTGACCCGAAGGATACATGTATGCAGTGAAAGATTTTCGTTGACTGTTTACGGCGTATATTTTTGTACATTAGCTGAAGTCTTGAATCGTGAAACCGGGACAGGATAAACGATGTGACCCGGGGGCTGTTCCACGAAGCGAGCTAACCTCAAAAACCAAGCTTATTTCAACAATCCCGGTTTAAATTTTTCCAAATTCGGTTCCACGAACGAGGCTAACCTGAAGCTCCGTTTAGTTACTATGTCAACATATGATCTTGGACAAGCCTGCTCCGTGGCAGGTTAGCTGTGAAGTTTATCTTAGCTTGATGAATATGATTGGACGAGCCATGAGATGTCACACCGCACGACTTCCTGCGGGGCTGGGATTATTCTGCTGCTGTTCTCTCCCTTCTCACACACATCGACCCTCCAATATAAAATTATTATAGATTACATGTAGGCAATTCTAATTACTCAAAGTATAAAATGACGAGGAGTGCATTGAAGACTTATACATGAATAACCATGGCGTGCCGATTTATTCATTCATAGAGCTTTAAGGCAACATGTTCCACTAGTACTTCGGCCCAGGATAGATCCGTTGTGTTTTACCGGATGATTATTTATACGAGCGCTATAGATTTAGTAGACACAGTATTACATATTTGTGTCAGTTATTGGAACCTTACATTTCTAAGCACACACGTCGCTTTAAAGCCCTTACGGTTGCACAGTCTGTATCGCTTTGCGTTACTTTGCCAGTTTGGTGGCTAAATTATACAATGCTAAAGTGGGCTTTAAATGAATTCTTTAAAAATGCAGTTCTAATTACGTAGATTTACTTTTTACCATTCTGAAGAATATTTGTATATAATTGTATTTAATCTTCACTTGCTGCCTGGACCTTTTCGTTCCACTCATGTTGCTCCTGAAACCAAGGATTATTAATCATTACAATTATTTATCACTTTTTAATCCAAGATGGACCCATAGAGGCCTAATTAACATGCTGTCCTGTTTATCGATGTGTTAAAATAACCTTAAAGTACCTTACAACTGCTAACAAAATATATATGTAAAAGGAAATATTAATGACTATACATTTTGAAGCCTTAAAACTGTTCACATTTAGTTGTTAAATATTTTTACATCCTTAACACAAAGATTACTTAAATCATGTTCTTACGCATTTAACCTGTCAGCTATGTTCTGCCATGCAGCCTAACGAGCTTTGATAATACAGCTCGTGTTCCCCTTTCTAGTTATTATATCTTTGCAGTCCTCATAGGCTTGCAATAATAATTCTTGCTCCGCCTGGGGGGGGGGGAACGCAGCTCTTTCCTTTCTTTCCATTGTTACTTATCCAGCATCGATTAACAAGGCTGCCTTTTATATCGCGTGGACGCGCACGAGCCTAGTTTGTCAATCTTGGGTTGAATTAGCGGAGATTAAATACACCTGAATTTTGTTCGTGGAACACAATGAGTTTGAAGTGAACTGTTAGGCTAACTCAAGCGAGGCTATTACAAATAATCCTCGATTTTACAACCTCGCTTCGTGGAACAGCCCCCCGGTGGCAGGGTGGATGGTGGATAATCAAACTTAATGTAAACACCATATTTTACCTCTGTTTATAAGTGGGTTTAACAAATTTGCATTGGCCACCTTGGACTAAAGGGTTGCCAACCCACGCATCTCGGGTGACTCTCACGCTTACGCAAGACGTATTACGGAAAATCTAAATCATTCCATTATAAACCAAAAAATCGCGGCATCACCAGCATTGGGTTTTTCAGTTTGCAAAACTCTGCAGATTATCTACAAGATAATAAAACTGTCACATACATGTAAATGCGTTGGCAGCAGTAGGTGGGCAGTTACCGTAATAATAAAGGTGTATAATGTAACAGGAATGAAATCTGTATATATGAATGAAAATCTAATTATATGTAAAATGTTAGGTAAATGTATATTTTTCTGCTGTTTGCAGTTCTCGTTTCGATTACATTTCCTGTTCGAATAAACCAAGACCTAACAAGTCAATATTTTTAGCCAATGAAACGTCACCATCGCTGTCAGTAGCCGTGAGCATTAGCTGTAGCCACGTGAATGGGGAGCTTTTAATAGCAGGTTTAGCGGTTTGTTGAAGCTATGTTTGTTTGTAGAACTCCGTTTTGCTTCAGAAGATGTCCAACTTTTCAATATCGTACTAATTCGATCCCAAATATCTGGTTGTCTGCGGAAGTCACACAACTACAATGCTATCAGCTGCTCCCCGGCGAACCGAAGGCAGGAATAGCTGGAGGAGGAATCCATACATGCTCCGTTCAGCAGGGCAAAAATTTATTAAAGAAGTTCGACATGAAAACCAGGTAAGTTTGCACAACAACCGATTTTTTTTACTAATCTGTTATTTATACAGTATAGGCCAGTTCATCCCTGTAACGAGTAGTAAAGCCAAATGCATTTTGGTAGTAAAATCTTGATCTAATGTCGTGTTTATTATTAAAATGCTGTTCACCGTTGAGTATCTTGCTAGTTGGTTAAACCACGTATATTTGATGTAGATCACAAGCAAAACAAGTAAATAACCTCTTTCATCAAAATGTTTCGATTGCCCAAACAGACACGTTGCCCTATTTCCACTTCAGAAACAAAATAAAACTGCAATGTTTCAGGCTTCTAGCTCATCATTTAGGGTTCGCTCCAGTTTGTGCCCTTTTTTCATTTTGATGATTTCTAACATTTTTTTGTTACTGATACAACAGAAATTAAACATTATACATTCTTCTCTGTGGTATCGATTCTTTCAACGAAAAAAAGCTAAACCGACTAACTCCTCTGAAATGTATCCCCAAGTGCCGCTTCCAAGCTGTAAATGCTGCCTCCGCAAGGCTTCGCTCCGGCAAACCGCTCTGAAGGCACATAAAGCCGAGATCGTTTTTTGCAGCATATCTAGCTCTCATAGCTTCACTCCAGTACCTAATATATACGAGGGCCACAAACAGGCTCTTTGCTAATTGCTTGCAAAAGATGACATTTGGAGCGACCTCTAAATATTATTCAATTGTCATCAAATTTTTAGTGTTTACTTACATTGTCAATTGTAATAAGGGCATCGTGTGTCTGATTCAGTATAAGCAACATGAAGTTTTACTATAACTATGTGTTTTATTATGTGTATGTTTGTATATTATAAGGGACCACCCTTATAATATACAGACTGACAATATCAGTTTCTTATGGTATTAGTTCCCTCAAAGTGTTTTGAATCTTCTCCTGGTGATTGCAACTGATCTTGACTGAAATATTTAACTTTCTATTACAGGAAAAAACTTTGGTACAAAAGCAGTTTTGTTCCCAAACAAGTGAGAATATTTTTTCTTTTTCAAGCCAGTTAATCTCTTTCCATTGTGACACCTTTTGTATGGCAGTGTAACAGAATAACACTTTGCATTGTCTGAGACAGGTGGCACCGTCCACTCGTACTGATGGGTTGAATCTGACCACGCAAAGGAAACAGAATCATGGAGAAAGCGCAAGAATAAAGATCCTTAACAACCTTCTGTTCAAGGCTATCAGCGATCTTCTGAGCACGCCTGAAGTCAGCCCTGAAATTTACAACCTGGGATTAGAGATTTCTAAAGTAAGATCTTATTCTGGGGGAGAGATCAGTCACAGATTTATTGGGGGATATTGAGTTGTTTTGGTTAATACCTTTTAAAGCAAAACAGTTATTCTTGTTTACATGTGGATTCTTGTTTATTCAACAGTATAAAAATATAAAAGGTTTGATTTGTCAAATGACATTTAAACATTTAACATTTAAATTATTAATTGGAAGATTACAATTAAATGGCCATCAAGGCAGGGAATAGAGAATATAACAATTCACTGTATTACAATTATATATAATTTTAAACCTCGGACCATAATATCCTCTCCAAATATTAGATTCAGTATTGCCATTTTTCAAGAGACGGAAATTTTTGCAATAAAATATCCGAGTACATAGTGATTTTAAATAAATGCTGTATCGCTTTTTGGACTTTTCAGTCGTCACGGACAAACTGGTGTAGTAAAGTAGCAGGGTGTGAACAAAAACCGATGCAGCATTGTAGTACTATAATATTCGACATATTATAATTGTCAGTGTAAATGTGTCTTGCTGTAAGGTCTCACTGGCCGGAGATTACTCAAGCTGCCGTATTTACTGGAGGACAAGTGGGACTCATGAAAAGGACAGTCAGATTCAACAAACACTGGACCGATACGCTCCTCGGATAAGGTAGTGCCAGATATCGTCAGAAGGGGGCTCTGTCCTCTGCTCTCCCTGGTGCTGTTTTTTTTTTTTTTCCGGTTTGTCATATTTTCATGCTAATCAAATTAACATTTCCTGAGAATTGCATATAAATTAAGTATTGCAGTTTACGTGGTGTAATCGACCGATTCTGATATAAATCATTTTGAAAATAAACGCATTTAAATTTGTGGTAGGTATCTTCTCATTTCGCACCAAGTCATGGGCAGCGTTCCCCCAGTGCTGTTCATCAAAGACAAAGTGTATGCTGCCATTTCCGAGGTACTGCAAATTGAAATCATTCTAGAATCGCACATACTGCCTAGATCTGTCGACGAGGTGTCTGCCTTTTCCTGAGATGTTTCACAACTCATTCAAATGAAAGTTCTGGATACCGAGACCAGCAAAAGTGCATTTCCACAGAGGATTACTGCTTGTTTCTAGGTTGAAAATCTGCTGAAGATAGCTGACCTTGGTGAAAGAAACACAGAGGAGGAAAAATTTGAACTGAGTTTAAAGGATGGGTGAGAAATCTAATTACTTCCATTTTGTTTAGTATTTGTCTTATCACAAAGTGATTTTAGATTGCAAATTGCATTAATAGGTGCTGTAAGATTACTGGAGAAACCTTGCCTTCTATTATGTCCTTGTTTACACAGAGAATCTGAGCAGAGAGGAAAGTTGGGTATTTCCAAACAGACTAATTTGTTTGGCATTGACCACGAGGCACTGATGAAACAGATACTGGAGCACAAACAAAAGCGGAGAGACTACCAAAAGGATGACTGTACCGTGGTATCCACGCAACAGCACCTTGACTTGCTGGAGGACCTAAGGAAGCAGAAAATAATTGATAAGAAGAAAAGAAAATTGAAACGTCTCGTCGACGACGACGACATCACACCAGAGGACTACCTGCTGGCCAGGTATAGGCAGGAGGAGGAAAGGGAAGATCAAGAGGATGAGGAATATGGAGATGGAACTACACAGGTCAAGGACTTTATGGAAAAGGAGAAAAGCTTAAAACCATTTACATAAAAAAAGGCTGTTTTTTGTTTATTTTGGGGGTCTGGCTCTCTGCTGCTACGCTTGTGTTGCTCATGTTGTTAAGATCATTGTGTATTGCAGATTGATTATGAATAATTTGAGTTCCCCAGTAAATGTACGTTCCTGAAGTCCTAGCAAATGAGGCACTGGCAGGGGAGAAGTTGATATTATATAATCCAGGGAGGGGTTTTTCCCTCCTAGTGATGGATTCTCTACGCTGAGCAGAAGCCAAATTGCTGACATCTTACAAGTTGAACAATGACATTATTGCTGTTAGCACTAGTTTCAGCTGTTTACTCAAATCTCAAAAAGCAGGTAACATGAAACCGTGGATTGACTGATGCAGAATATACACAGACTCTGTGAAACAGTGGATTTGGGTGTGTTAAATAGCTGATGTCAGTAATACCCCGAAAAAGTTCTGAGAACTTGCTTGTGACAAGTCACCCTTTAACACTTAACTTCCGTGTTGTGCAATACAGTGGTAGGGGTTCTGGAGCCTATCCCAGAAGCTAGGGGCACAAGGCAGGGAACAACCCTGGATGGGATGCCAACCCATTGCAGGGCACAGTGACACACCAATCACTCATGCAAGGACACCTATGGTCAATTTGGCAACTTCAATTAAACTCAGCGTGTTTTTGGACTGTGGGGGGAAACCAGAGAACCTGGAGAAATCCCCATGGCAACACAGGGAGAACATGCAAAATCCACACAGAGAACCCAGGCAGAAACCTGATCCCAGGTCCCAGAGTTGTGAGGCACCAGTACTAACCACTGTACCAGTGTGCTGCCCTGTGGGTGTCACTGTCAAATAGAATTTTCTGCCAAGTGTTAAATGAGAAACAAATCAAATTGCAGACAAAGGGAATAGTATACATTGCAAGATTTTTTGTTCAAAAGGTGTTTAATTTAAAAATATGGCAAGAATTTCCCCCTTATCCTCCATTAAGTACAACTACAATATAGAAATATTAAATTAGTTTAACTACAAAATATACAACTGGGACAAGTTCAAATACACCGAAAGAGATATAGAATTTGTCTATGAACAGACTGGTGATTTTATTTTATTTTCCATTTTAGTGTCTGAAGTCATTGAAATAGTTACAAATTTAAGTATTTTCATAATCTTAAACAAGACCTTATTAGACACAGGCCAGAATACTGCTGTAGTATATTTAGTTTTGCATGTCAGGAAAGCTCTGACTATGTACCATATTCCGAACAAAGGGAGCACACAGATTGCATGTAAGTTTTAGGGGTGATTTTCAGTTTTTGAAAATTTGCAAGAATTTGTTGCAAGATGCAAGTCTCGTTTTTTTCCTCAATGCTTAATTGGCATTTTGGATACTTTTAAAAGTTTCACCTAAGAAACACATTTTTTAGTGGTTTTCCTGATCGTTGAGAACACAAACCAGTAGCTATCGGTAGTAATATTTGTATGCAACTATAAAATGAATTGTAAATAGTTTTTGACAAAGACACCATTCTAAAAACACTTAAAACTGTCAAAAGAAACCATAACCTATTCTTACATGATTCTGCAACAGGAAAATGAATTAAACAAGTTCTAATAATGCAGTGTGTGGTATAAGGTCAAAAGTAACATTCTGTGACACAGGACCTAGCTGAAATAGTTTCAAACTGAGTATATGCATACCTGGAGGTACCTGGAAACAAGTGACACTACTCATGGAAGATTGGGGACAAATCAGGAGCAGTCTGTCGAACTAGGGAGTCAGGGCCCTGAGCCAGGGTCAGGCATGTCCCTGTCCCTAGCAAGACCTAGACCGCCTCCACTGTCTGCTCCTCAGTGTGGACAGCCTCCTGGACGTAGACGATGAACTGAGAGGCATCCTCCCCTTGTGTGTACACCGTAACAGTCTCGATGCCCTCCATGTCATCAGAAGACACAACCAAGTGGTGCTCATCCCCCAGCCCGACGGAGGCTTGCTGTAAGGCGTCCTGGATCATCACCGTGTGGTTCGTCTGTTGCTCCTCTTCTGCTACCTGCACGAGTGTGGGATTAGTTCATTATTCCATCGTTTACCACTGAGCATCATGGTTTGTGTGTGTGTGTGTGTGTGTGTGTTTGCATAGATCACATTTGAGGACCAAACTGTCCCCAAAGTGTAGTAAAACCTGAATTTTCCCTACTTTTGGGGAAATCTTTTGAGGTCCCCATTTGGATAACCTCAGTTTTATAAAAATTTGTGAATGCAATCGAAAAAGTAAAAATGCCAAAAGTCTTGTATTTGGGTTGGTTGCTTATGGTTTAAGGTTAGGGTTGGGTAGGGGTTAAGGGTGTTGTGATTGGGATTATGGTTTTTCCCATAGAAATGAATGGACAGTCCACATTTAGATAGGAAGACCAACTTGTGTGTCTGTGTGTGTGTGCGTGCTGGGGGGGGGATTCCATAATATGGTCGTTTTACCAAGTCGTTCTGTTAGGAAGATCAAGATTTTTTCTCACCTGCTCTACCACTGTAACTGTGCCGGGAGCCATGGCAACAACAGACGCGACAGTACTGTCAGGATTCTCGGAGCCAAGCTCAATGATCTGCTGGAGGATGTTGACTGCTGTGGGGTCCAGGCTTTCACCTGAGGTGGTGGATACAACAGCTGGAAGGGGGAGGCCGGAGGCACAAGGTTAGCGTAGTGGACTTGGCATGAGTGCAAAGTAACCAGCAAAAGGTACAGAGATAGAAAAGCAAAAGGGAAATTAACATGTCAAAGTGATAAAAAGGAAATTTAAGATGAGTGACTGCTTTCACCATTTTCTGCATTGTATCTCAGATCCTGGAGGGCAGATACAGCAGCTTCTGTCCCCTGAAGGTCCTCCGTCTCTGTGATGTGGAGGTACTGAGTTGGAGTCTCCTTCAGTGACTCACCCCCCTAGGAAAACACAGGCGTGCAGTGTCTCCTTTCATAATACAAGCTCTCATGGTCATTTCAACTGGCAGTGGCTGACCACATGGAGCCAGAACTCAGATGCATGAATATGCAAATACTGTAAGTCGATTGGGATGAAAATGCCATTCAAACAACTAAACGTCAGGTAATTGATAAATGTTTACGCAAATTACGAAAGTATCACACCACTTAATGAGAGTAAATGGCAGAATGTGCTGGAATCAGAGACCAAGCAGCCAGCCTTACCTCCCATTGGTTCACCCCTATGGCGTCATTCTCCACTAGCTTGAGGCCATGCTTGTTCTTCAGGTGCCTGTTCATCTCCCACTTAGTACCATACACATAGTTACACACTGGGCAGTTCACCCCTCCTGCAAAGAGCAAATACAAAATCAAACTCTCAAACACTAAAAATTTGGTCAACGCATCAGATACATATACAGTATATAAGTTACCCTGTTGCCAGTCCAGCCTGTTTATATATGTGGTACATAATGGTTATGCTGGTTTCATGCGGTAGGTGAGCAGCATCTCTGAATCACCCGTGGAGTATGAGTGTGTGCGTGTCTGTGCTCAGTAATGAACTGACATCCTGTCAAGAGGGAATCCCAGCCTTGTGCCCTATTGCATATTGGGACAACCCAATAAGGGCATGCTGCAAGATGGATAGAGGTATGGATGGATTGTGTACCATCACTGAATATTACTATTTGTTACTTTATCTTTAGGAATATCTGTTGCATGATCCGTCAGCTACAAATGCTTACCTAGTATACAGTTCCTGGTAAGCCTAGACCAAGGTTCTCCAATTCCAGTCCTGGGGGTCCAGTTTGCAGATTTCCCTGCTCAGACGCACCTATTAAACTTTAATTAGCTGATTACGGTGTGTTTGAGCTGGGAAATCTGCAAACTGCGTTGGGTTCTGCCCGTCCAGGACCGGAACTGGACAACCGTGGCGTAGGGCCTACACCTGGAAACACAAGGCAAGAGACAGGGGACACTGTGTGATATAAATACCCCAGCAGGCCCCTACAGGTGACCTGTGGGGCAAAGACGCTTCACAAGAGGGGGCTATACTGAAAAAGCATAGAGAGTTATTTCCCCCAGAGACTTATTATAAAGCATTTGCCGTTCCTGAGCTACATGATTACACTGCCACACACTAAATACGACGTAAGAAACACCGTGCTGCAGAAGGGCCTCGATAAACGACAGCGGCCCCTGATAGGTGCAGCGTCTTTCTCACCCTGCTGTATGACCACGTCTGCGGCCGGCGTCTCGGGTTCCACGTTGCAGTACTGCTCATCGGGGTGCTTCTTGTTGTAGTGTCTCTTCAAGGAGCCCGACATGTTGCAGGAGTAGTGACAGTGGGCACAGCGGAAGGGCTGGGCCGAAAGGGACATGGGAAAACCACCCCAAAGAAGGCCTGGTCATTTCCAAAGGTTTAAACTGTCGCTAGTACGTCAGAGCGGCACAGCGCCGTTGCCGCGGCCCGTCTCGCAGGTGCAGGCGTTACCTTGAAGGAGGCGTGCTGCTCCATGTGGCGCAGCAGCTGTGGCTGCTGGGCTGCCGTGTAATCACACTCAGTGCATTTAAACTGCCTTCCTGTGAGGGTCACATGCGGGACAGAGGGCTTCAGCGTTTTACATCATTCACAGAAGTTTCAGGGGTTATTAAATAATACACTGACCCCTATAATCTTTCAAGACCCTTTGCAGACTGTCCCCCCTCACAGCCAGAGGGGCCGGGCCCCCCGTCCCCACTTAGACCCCGAGCGGCCAATCCCAGCCCCCCTGCGGTGCACCCCCTTACACCAGCGTCTCCCAACACACTGACCGTCCGCCGTATGCATCAGCTTGTGACTCTTGAGGGTGCACTTGGATTTGAACTTCTTGCCGCACATGTCGCAGAGGTGCGTCTTCTCTGTGCTGTGCCGGTTCATGTGCGCTTTCAGGTTACTTTTGCTGCGCGTGGCGTATTCACACAGTAAACATTTGTATGGCTTTATCCCTGCCAAGACAGGTAGAGCGATACAGATTTATAAGATACATCAATGCGAAAAAGACTGTTTAACTAGATGTGTGGGGGTTAGGGTGGGGGTATGGCTGTGTGTGAGGTGGGTGTGGGAAGTAGGGTGTAGCTATGGCTGGTTGTGTGGTGGGTGTGGGGGTTAGCGTGAAGCTATAGCTGTGTGTGACGTAGGCACCAGGTCTACCTTCATGAGCCCAGATGTGCTGCTGCAGGTCGGTACCATTCCTCATGAAGTAACAGTCGCAGTAAGGGCACTTGGACGCCCTCTTTCCGATCAACCCCTTCAGCTGTACCCGCCTCCCCAGGACTTCAGAGATGGTGCTCATGGGGACATCTGCAGAAAGGAGGGAGCGCGACATAAAGCAGCCATCAGCACGCATCAAAGCTCATGTCTCTATCCAAACCATGAAATAATGAATCCCCCTCAGATTCTGCCCCTGAGCTGGCAGCCTGCTGACCTCTGAACATCACTGCTATTCTTCAGTCACACCCATAACATTTTCTAAGTATTTATTTATAACCAGAGGTGGACATTTCAGGTCCAGAAAGTAAAAATCCAAACCAGGATTTTGTTTCAACCAAGTAGTTGCATACTCTGTAATTGTGACTCTTTATGTTCAATTGGTTGGTTGGAACAAAATCCTGGTTTGGATTTTTACTTTCTGGACCTGAAATGTCCACCTCTGTTTATAACACATATATTGTACATGTTTCTAGCACTTTTGCACTTATCTGTACTTTCGGATTACACGCCGGCCTGCATTTAATTTTCCGAGTACTTGCACTGGAATCTAATCTGAACTAAACAAACATTAGTGTACTGTGTCACTTTATTGCTCCTTCACAGACAAAAGAAAAGGTACAAGAAACTTACCAGGATGGAAGGTTTTGATATGGGCTTTAATGAGTCTATCTTCAGAGAAAGACTGCTCACACACAGGACACACATAGTTCTTCTTGTCCTGAAAATGGAACGGTTTGCAAAACGTATCAAAATTTCATACGTACACGGCATTCAGGCATTAACACACGTCTACCTCGGCACTCCTGTTTAAAATTCTACAATTCATAACTTTACCAACCATCTACACCAGTGACTTTCTGCATCAGATGCCCATAGCAAAAGGAAGTGCCTTACAGTGTATTGTATAGTTGTATGCACCCCTGCTGTTGCTGTACACACATACATCTCCAAACTGAGATAATTTAGAATTAGAATTTAGTGATTAACTGTCATTGTTGACACGCCACAGCACAAAGTGCACAACAATGAAATGTGTCCTCTGCATTTAACCCATATGTGCCAATGTGACATAGCAGGGGGCAGCTAATCACCACTGCCCACGTGCAGCCATAGCTCCACCCACGGCAAAGTCCTAGGCTGTGTTCAACATATAGATTTTTATAATTTTATTATTTTCTTGTCCTGTATTGTGCAAAACTGTTTTTAAAGTCTTGTAAAAACACTACATTGATTTCACCGTTTGTCTACATATACTGAGTTCATGCAATTGTAGTAATTAAAGCTAAAAACAAAGGTACTGGCGTAAACGAAGGGCCTTGAAGAAGCGTGTCCCCGAGGTAGATCTGAGCGAGAGGTCGCTCACCGTGTCCGCGTGGATCTTCAGGTGCGCTTGTAGCTTGTACTTGTCGGGCGTGCAGTACTGACAGCCCTCGGTGGGGCACCGCAGCGACACGTTGCTGTGCCTCTGGATGACGTGGCGCTTCAGGCAGTTTTTTGTGATGGACGAGTAGCTGCACTGGGAACAGTAGTGCAGGTGCTCGCGGGTGTGTGTCCGCACGTGCATGTTGTAATGCACCTGGTACCAGAACAGCTTACCTACAGAAGAGACAGGGGGTTGACACTACACTCATACACTGTACATGATATCTTTCATAATAAACACGATATTATATGGAAGGGTGGTGTGCTTGCAATCAGTAGGTCGCCGGTTCAAATCCCCATTGTCAGCTGAGTAATATTACTGTTGGGCCCTTGACCAAAATTGCCCCAGGAACTGTCTGATGCTGCTTTCTCAAAAAATTACATCCCTTTAGATAAAAGATGTCAATACACAAACATTCATCTATCCATACTCATAATCAGCGAGCCTCCAGCCTATCCCAGAAATTACAGGGCATAAGGCAAGAAAAACCTCAAACGGAATTCCGGCGCATCGTAACACACCCATACATACAGAATAATACACATCAAAGGCATCAACTGCATGTCTCAAAGACATCAACTGCATGTCATTGGACTGACTCCAAAATGATATTCTGTACTGATCAGGACTTAATGAAATATCACAGACATTCTGATTTTCCTTTGTTCAATATGTCGCTGGCTCAACAAGGGAGGAGCTTGCCTTTAATTTCTTAGCATACATTTTAAGTCATGGGCATATTTCTCGACGGTAATCTTACCACAGTATTCACACTCAAGGTCTCCATACACTTTTCTGATCCTCTCGAAGACCTCCATGTTCAGCTGCCGTTTCTGCATGCCGTCTATAATTTGCCTAAATGCCGTTCTTTCCTCTTGTGGTGCTGAGCTCACGTCCACCTCTCCATTTGAAACGTGCGTCTGAAGTGTGGACTCCATGACCTGGACCAGTTCAACGTTCACCTGAGGATCTGATGCAACAGCCTTGTCTTTTTCTACATCAGGATGCCGAATGTCAGATGATTCCTCTAAGGATGCTACTGAAGAATCTGACTTGGTGTAGCTCACGCCGTTTTCACGTCGGTCATCCTCGTGTGTGGCCTTCTCTGGGGCAGCCTCAGAGGTCCCCTCATCCATAGCGTCTTCCTTAGTCTCCTGACTATCACAGACCAGTGTGGTACACACTTCCTGCGGGAAACTCTCCATGACTTCCACAAAGCCCGTATTCTGCATCAGGATGTGAGACTCCATGCTGATCGCTTCACCGCTTGGGGCAGGTGCCACCTCCCCAGAAGAGCCCAGCTCGGAAACCAGCACGTGCTGCTGCGCGTTGAGGAGAGAGAGCTCCTCTGTGATCTGCAGCTCCTCCTGCTTCAGTGTCTCTCTCTGAATATCGCTACCGGGTTCCAGCAGGCAGAAGCTGCGGCCGATGGATTCGGCAAAGGCCACGGTCTCCTGGGCGTCGGGGTGACTGTCTCGGAGGTGCGCCTTCAGGCGGACAGAGCTGACGAACTTCTGCAGGCACAACGAGCACACGTAGACAAACGGGTGTTTGCGGATATGCACCTGCAGGGCTTGGTACTTAGTAGAGCCGTGATCGCAGAGCTCACAGCCGAACGGCCTCTCGGTTCCGTGCACCATCATGTGACGATCTCTGTCCAGCTCGTTCTTGAACTTACGATCGCATATCTGGCAGTCATAGAGCAGCTGCCTTTTACCTTCCCGAGTCTGGAGACTAAACTCCTCATAGGAGTCCTTCACATTCTTGTCCTCCATATCATGGCTTTCACGTATATGTTTGAGCAGGTTTTTGACATCGGAATACTTCTTCTTACAGAAGCGACAGTGCTGCTTCACCTTCTTGTGCACTCTTTCCACGTGGACCTTCAGGTGGCCCTTGCTAAGGCAGTTAAAGGTGCAGTACTCACAACTGAACTTTTCCCCAGTGTGTTTCCGCATGTGGACACTGAGGTTAGCCTTAATAGCACTGGCATAGTCACATTGTAGGCACTTGAATGGTTTCTCATTGGTGTGGATTCTCAGGTGGGCTTGCAGGGAGTGCTTGAACTTGAAAACCTTGTTGCAGTACTCACAGGTAAAGATCTTCAACTGGGTCTGCCCAAGCCTGTTAGAAGACACGCGAATAGGGTTACTAAATATGTTACTTACTACTGCTACACAGAGCGATGGCTAACGATGGCTAACAATACCTTAGCAAGACTGTACAAAACTGAATGGGGCATAACGTTTAGCGGTGGGTATGTAAATATAATCCTGTATTCTGTGTTTCTCAGCCCATGACAGGTCATTTGTACTAGTTATTTTGATATACATCCATTTTACATACTCATTTATCTGTGTTCCATATCTCCCAAAAGAAAAAAAAAATGTGTCATAGTGCACAATTAATAGATTATAGATTTTTTTTGTCCATTTTTATGTCCTCTACATAAAGTTACCGATTTAACAATAATGTTTCTAGAGAAACGTTTTCACTGGGAATACAGTCGACTGACTCTAACCTCCAGTTAACAATAAACACTCTGAAGCAGTACCTGTTTGACTTCAGTGGTACTTCATAAGCCGCTTGCTGTATTGCATATTCCTGGTAGCCTCTCTTTTGTCCTGCTGCCTCTCCACTAGCTTCTGGCTCTGTGGTAGGGGCAGGCTCTGCTGGTGAGGCTTCAATGGGAACAATCTTGGTGGCGCCTGAAACAACAGATAAACTTTATACACTCTGCTGGTGAGGCTTCAATGGGAACAATCTTGGTGGCGCCTGAAACAACAGATAAACTTTATACACTCATCCAATAGGGGGCGCAGTGTGCAACTCATCGGGTTAGGTCACAAAAAAGAGCTGGATGGATCGCAGACCCTACACTCTATATGTGTGTATGACTCAAAAAAGCAAAGCATGATGGGATATTTGAAAGGAGACACTCAGTTAGAAGGATCTCCACCATCTGCCTAATTATGATAATAGCTTCTTATTTTGCCATTTTTACAAACCCAGGTACACATGAATCACTCTTGTTAGACCAGACAGATACAGACAAGAATAAACCGTGAGATCACTGTCCCAATGCATCATACAAAATACTGCTTCAAACATAAAACCATAAATTTATGTCAGCTGAGAAAAACAAAGTGTTTATAATCAGTCCAGTACAATAATTTTTAGGGGATGAAAAAATCAAATTCTTAATAACCTCTAGATTAGACCTCAGAAGAACCAGGGGTTCTTTCCTGAATAACACACTGCTTTGTTGCTCTTTGACTTATGCTGATCTGTCTCACCTGGAATTGCCTCGTGGGCCGTAAGAACAACACTAATGATGGGGTTTTTGGTGGCGCCCCCTTGCTCCAGGTCTTTAACACTGCAGATTTTCTCAGGGCGGCTGCTCCGGGTTCTCTTCGGAAGCCTCTCTCTCTCTTCTTCCCTCCCCTCTGCTGGCAACTTGACCGCAGGGTCATTAACTATTACATTTAAAAAAAAAAAAAAAAAAAAACACTTTATTGGTTCTTATTGGGAGAAAACAAAGCAGCAAATTACTTCACACAATAATCCTTTTTAACACAAGCGCCGTTTTCTTAGCCCCAATTTATTAAGAGCTATGCAGCCATGTATGGCAAACACAAACATTAGTGACGTGTGCTCAAATACCATTGCCATCCTCTTCATCACCCTCTTCTTTAAGTCCTATGATGCAGATGTGTTTTGTAATCTGCCGCCTGTTACAGAATTTACGATTACACTTCTTGCAGTCCAGGGAACCAGTAACTTCATTCTCCTGCTCTTCCGCAATCTGTGTCTGGACCTCAGGGGATAGTTTTTCACCAGAGGAGTTGTCTTGCACGACATCCGAACAGACCTTCTTTGTTGACCCCCTTGGCCTGCCTCGTTTCCTCTTGACAGGGAACTCTACAAAAAACAAAAAAAACAAAAATGTACTTTTTTTATAAAAAAAAAAACAAAAAAAAAAAAAAACACCAAACACAACAATGTACCAGAAAATATTTCTATCCCATTTAGATACTTAAAGATTTATGGATGTGCTTGAGAAATACTGATTTTGGAAGTATGCAACAAATTTCTCAAGAAAAGATTCTGACATTGTAGCGACATGAGTTTTCACCCGTCACCTCAATTATTTCAAAAGGAATTATTCAGAATTTCATACACCTGTTATAATGCTGATCCTTCAAATGTGTCCTCGTATCATGAAATCCATATGTTTATCGAGGCATATAACTGTCAAGCAGTTAAACTGTACTTATAATCAGCTGTGTACTGCTTGCTGTATGGCCTGAATGTCAATAAAGTCATTTCAGTTCAGTTCAAGAAACTGCGGGCGTAAATTAGTTACCCTACTTGACTGACAGGCACAAGAGAAAAAAGTAACATTTCCCTTAATCTCTTGCACTGTTCTTTATATGATAATAATGTTGCTACACTTCATACTTCTAAATAAAAATAGCCAGTGCTTTGACAGTTCAACTGCTTACCTAGAGCTTCTCTTTATAGTTTTGCCAATATGACAACAGCAGTCTCAGCTCAGTGCTCATGAGTGACTCATATGATGCCAGTTTCAGTTTTAGTTCTGATCCAGGGAGAACGCTCACCTCCGCTCTTCTCTGCCTGACTCGCTGCTAAAGGTCTGAGAGGGACAATGATGTCGTCAGAGTCGAGCCCATCCAGGCTGTGTTTCTCAGACACATGAGTGAGCAACTTTGTTTTGCTAGGAGAGAATAAGTTGCAGACTTTGCACATAAAGATTGAAACTCCACCTGTGAAACAAATCAATTTATTTAGAAGAAAAAATACAAACACCACCATGTGAACATCGACTGTGACTTAGAGAAGGGAAATCGAGCAAAAAAAGCATCTTTAAAGCATCCTTTATGGCATATTTAGGCCTACCTTAAAATAACACGAAGCAAACGTACAGATAGAAAATGAAAAGAGCAGAAGTACATTATTGGATAACATATAATGGTACAAAGAACTAAAAACTACCATGCATACACAAAAATACACTTTTCATATAAAAATTGAACGTGTTCAATTTCAGAACTTGTAACTCTTTATTGTCAGTATGTACAAACACACATAAATTGGTTGTGGTTCGGTGCCAAACATGAATTACACGACAATGTTACAGTTTTAATTTATATTGTATCTGTTAAAAACGTACAAATAGCATTACCCCTCGTGTGAACTGCCCTTTATTTTGTTTGCATGATACATATACATTCTATAAACAAATGTACAAGAAACGGAAAACAAAAGCTAAATAAGTGGTTCTTGAATATTTTAGCAGGGTTGCCAGCTTTCGAGCATCTGGCGTGACTCACGCTTTCAGACTCTTACGCTGTCGCAAGAAACCCTACGGCAAATCTATATTATTCCATTATAAACCTAAAATTAGCTGCATCAAAAACGTTGGGGCAGTTTGCAAACCCCATAGACGATTTACAAGGTAATACAACTCTTACATACATGTAAACGCGTGTGCAGACTTGTCTCAAACTGAAAATCTCACTCCAGCCAGCTGACCAAAGTCGGCAACCCTGTTTTATATAACGCAGCTAAAAAGCAAAACGGAAACAAAAACACTTGTAATACGGTGTAACGCAGCTTGAGCAAAGATGCCGCTGAGCTGAGCTCGGCTCGGCTCTGCTGTCAAATAACCCGCAAATGCGCCCAGGCGGGGACCCACGGCTAGTGACAACAGCGACAAAACAGCAAAACCCGAGGTAGTTAGAAAACCCAGCTACCTACAGCCCACCCTCGGCCGGAATGGCTGTTTACAGTTATACAAAAATGACTAATTAAGCGAGAAACTCGGTGGGCGTTTACGGAGAGCTTCTATCAGGTCTGCGCAGAGCCGCAGAGCCGCTGGCTTCGTTACCTTCACGTCGACATCTAGCTAGCTACTTAGCTACATGCAAAAAACATATTCAAGTTATACTAGTGCCTACCTGAATTCGAGGCGTCCATGACTCCTAAAATAAAACTCTGCACCTTAAACACCGTAGCTGTTCGTCGGAATGTCTTATATATTTTTTTCAATCGCAATAATGTATTTTATTCGAATAGTTTTGACAAACGTTTCTGGCGAATCTGCGATATCAGACATGGCGGATGAAGTCTCTGACTGATTGCCCCCGTCGGGTAGAAAGTCGAAAGGCGAGTGTCATTTTTTTACGGCGCCCTCTATTGTCTTGTTCTGGGTAGCTGTTACATATGGCGCTGAAGACTGAGGTTATACCAAAAATTCCTAAAGGAAACAGTAAGTAGGTGAGTCATTTCCATGTGAATACGTATAATAATATTATTCGAATTAAGCTAACTTAATTATTACATATAGCATTATAGCAGATTAAATAAAAAATTCTATTACATTTTAAAAATAAAAAATACATAAATAAAATAATTGACATGAAGCTTAAATTTGGGGAAGCATTTTGAATGCTCAACTGACTTTGTATATCGGACAAATTAAAATATTTCAAATAAATCTAAAAAAATAATTTAAATAGTTACATATCAAGAAAACAATGATTGACATTTGTATGTAAATAGCAGCCACTACTATAAGCACAAAATGTTTAGTAGGAGAATAGTTACAAAGTAACAAATCATGAGATAATTGTTGCAAATAATTTGAATTAGTTGCACCCATAATATCCAGTCGACGGCACTTCTGTCCTTTTACTTTCAATATTAACAATAATAAAGCAAAATCAGATGTATTCAAGAAATCAGATCAAATATTGAAATAACAACCAGTTTGTACCACATTCCAGCTAATATACTCATGCACCATGACCTAAGAGCTCACCTGTCTCCTTCCAATAGTGACTGGATGAAAATTGATATTTGTGAACATGTGGTTTAGCTGTGAACATAAGCTATGTAAAGAAACTCCAAAGCAGGTTTCTGTAGCACTTACATAATATTTCAATAATTTTATAAGAGAATCTTAAAGTTCAGGGATTGTTTATCATAACCAGCCAGAAATGTAACAATTACTGAAAGATGGGAGAATCATTTAAAATTACTTTGATGTCATGACACTCAAAGGAGTATGAGAAAAAGGAAACATTTATTCAAACATCTGGATCTGCATATACATCTGTGTTGATGAGTGTGTCGATTAAAGCATGAAGTTTATTAAATATAATATACTGTTAAGTGTTAGATGACTTCAATAAATACTAATTTAATTCTGCCATCTATAAGTCCTGTAAATCCAAATGCAACTGCATAAAGTTAATTGTGAAAATAGAACTTGCACGAAGTTTTCAAAAAAATAATCACACAAAAAGGAAACAGATATACTAAATTTATTATACAGAATAAAACGAGCATCATGTGGATTCATTACAGTAACAACTAACCATTCATTGTATAGTTAATATCCACATTTTCTTCAAATAAACTTCGTTTTATTGCCTTAATTAGACACGTGCATTCAGTCATTTAGCATTTAGTCATTTCCAGAGTAACACAAACATAAAAGATCCTGTTATTACTGTTTATGATACATGACAGATAAAGGGTAATACAACATGCACCTCTAATGCAGAAAAGATGAAAATCTAGACGTTAGCATTGCAAAAAGGTTCATGGTTCTTTTCTCTCTCCATGGAGCTGGAGGAGGCCGGCGGTGGCAGCAAACATCTGACTGGAAGCTAAGACAATATGACACAGCTTCCAGTCGGGGATGTTTACAGCACCAGACAACCACGTTTCACGTGATGCCTGCAGGTCAGAATGAGCAAGAAATGAATGAAAGGAACAATCGGGGCTCGGAAATACAATTTACACAACTGAAACAAACTGACCACAGTTCAGTTCCTGGGCGCTATTGTTTCTATGTTATACCTTTTTGTTTGACTAAAGTAAAATGATCACCCTGTTCCTTTTCTGGTGATTTTTAAACTTCTATTAATCATGCATGCGCTCGACACAACTACACGTAACAGCAACGCCCTGTCATTTAATCTCAATAATAATAATAATAATAATAATAATAATAATAATAAGAAGAAGAATAAGAATAATATATTCAATGTAAAAATGCCATTTGCTGAACGCAAAATGCCCCATAATATAGCGAGTTAACCTCTGTCACGGAATATGTTGAGTAAAATAGGTTTTTAAAATCTGGTATACATAACAGCCCCTGGGAAATGACACAACGCCTTTTACCATATGACCGTACAAATGATTCTGAAAGTTTGATTATTTGCCTTATTTTATGTGGCTATACTTTACATTTCTGGATCAGAGATAGCTTGAAATACTTAGCTACAGGACGGGACGTGACTTTCAATAGTTGACCTTTGGTTAGCAAAACTTTTTTCGCAATGAACATATGGAATATAATATCTGTCACATATCCTAATGCGGATAGTTTGCGGGGAAAATGATCAGACCCATATTCACGTTTTAGGTTTTCAAAGCGACATGTCATATACTTAAAAAGACTAAGCAAATATTATAGCTCCGGGCAAACAGAGCCGGTAGCCGGCTAGGCGGAGTACTGGATACTCAGAGCACATATTTTTTTCGGAGCTAAACAGCATGCTAGCAATTTATATAAAATACGTTACTTGCTAAGCGCAGGACATATATCTTCACGCGTCCGCATACGTTAAAGAATAATTGAGAGTTAAAATTAAGTGGTCAAACTAGTTAGTAAGCTTAGGTTACCGGACCGTACTCCCCGGGACTGCGAACCAAAACTCCCCCGGAGGACGTCGCCCGGTCCTCGGCGCGACCCGCATCTCATACCGCCCCAAAGCCCGCTTCGTTTGGGGGACGTTAACGCGGGCGCCGCAGCTCAAACGCAGCCGGGCCAATTTCCCGTCCATTCCTCCCGATAAAGCCGGACAGCCGACACCTCCTTCGTTCTTTTCCTTCATCTTTTCCGTTTCTTTTCCGTCCTTCTTGTCTTTAGTTTGACCTTTAGTTATCCGACACTGGAAAGTAATGACGCAATTGTCATGGAAACGGAGTCCCGCCTCCCCCGTGCCGCTGCTCCGGCTAAAATTAACGCGTTTCGTGGGAAATTTACAGATGCGGCAGGTTTATCTATTTTAATACTAAAGCAACTATTAAATAAATAATCAAGTGGGATGAAATGACAGGTAGTTAGAATGAAAATATGGAAAACACATATCATGACAATTTAAGTGTAGTGTAAAAATTGGGACTACTTATCTCGCTGTACAGTGTAGCGCAATGATACTGTTAAGAGTAATGCGTTAAGAGTAATACGTGCTGGAAGTTTGGCAGTCCGCCAACAATGGAATTGACAGGAAGTTAACTAGCTGTAAGAAATTAATTTTTTAATTTACTTTTGTTGGACATCAAATCACAAAATAACACGCCTCATTATGGTATTTTAGGCATTGCTCAGTTGTGTCAGAACTCCTGACAGAATTTAACCGGAATTAGACCAAATCAGTGGTTGGAATTGCAGCAATGCTTTGAGCAATGAAGAATACATGCGAAACTCAGAAGGAGACGGGAACTTACAATGTTGTTTTATGCTTTTGCTTATGCTTTGCGAATAAAAGCAAAATAACAATGTAACGACACGTTTTTATTTGATGGGAAGGACGGAAATGTGCTAGTATTACTTGTCGATACAATTAATTTGTGTCTAAAGAATATGTAGTACGAGAGGGGCCTCTCCGGTTTAAAGAAATGGTTTTAGTAGTTAACATAAAAGCAGTGAGAGGAGAAATGTTTACAGCGTTTGCAACAGTAATCAGGTTTCATGTCGTTGAGAGTAGCTGGCACTGCATTTGTGAGTATGGAAAACAACATTACCTCTGCAGTTATCTATGAATTTACTTTGGTCAGGTAAATTGGCCAGCAATGTGTGACTTTTGCAATCTGGGGATGTTCTAATGAACAATTGGTTTGTAGGAAGTGAGTTTAAATTAATTTTGCTAAGGATTATGACTTTCATTGCATCGATTCCAGGAAGGAAAGGGCTGTGCAAACTTCTAAATATAGAGGAAAAAGAACCCCTTGCAGATTGATTGATGTGAAAGATATATGACCTTTTAGGCTTTTAAAACTGTTTCTTGGTCAACCAAAATAGATGTGTAGTGTTCCTACTTCGGAAAGTGAACATAAATGTTATTGCTTTAGAGGGACTGAAGGATAACTGCATGATCCTAGACCCTGTTTTGAATAATTGCTTTCACTAACAAGTTAAGGAAAATTAGTCGATATTTATAAATGCAAGTGAAATTGTTGCTTCGGGGGGCACATGGAAAGTTCCAGGGGAAATCTAATGGCTTTTTGCCAAGGTATTTTGAAGATGACTGTATTCTTGGGAATAATAAGTGTATAGTATATAATCATGTAGTACCTTACTCTGATCATAACCCTCCCAGCAGTGATCCTGAACCCATTACAGCAGGACAATTCCCAACCCCCTCAGCCAGCAAATTTAAAACAGAGTGCCACTTTTAAATCTCAACATTTTACTAAGACCCCCCCCCCCTTACCTAAGCCTATTGACCCAT
>JAODKE010000146.1:5168339-5178534 GCA_026779605.1 Mormyrus hasselquistii
CAACCATCCAATAAACCAGTGCATTTCTTTTTTTGACTGGACCACTAGCACACCTTGTTTGGCTAATCAGCATCTCATTGATTCATTTAAGTAATTAATTAATCAATTGTGTTTGTCATGAAAAGTAAGTGGGAGATGGAATGGCTGTGGGGTGTCCCTGAGGTGCTGAGATACTGAAGCTGTGTTCTTCAAGACATCTGACAAAGTATCAGTAACGTTATGGAGAACAGAAGAATTAATTTTGTTAATATTATTTTGCATATGTTCTAATATTAAATTGTTTTTTTTTTTTAATATACTTGCTACCTAGATAAACAGCACAGTACTGTACAACTCTAATCAGTGTTCTGGACACAAACCGGAGTGGCAGCTTGAAGCTGGAGAAAAGCAAAGATGCTGCATTACCCATGTACGTCTCACAGCAAAGAACATAAACATCTATCACTCACTATTGATACTTAATTGAAATACGTAATAGTTAGGATGAATCTGGGAGAAGCATAGCAAACACCGGACAGCTTTCCGTTTGCGTTTGTCCAATGACAAGAACAGGGGAGAAGTCATGAAGGACTTCATTTTAAATTTAAAAACAGAATTGGAGCAACTTGTCGACTTATTTTATTGAATGGCTGTATTATTTTTTCATAAACGTTTTTTATTGGAATGACAGATAAATCCACAGCCTTTCAAGCAGTTTTATCTCCCAGATACTCAGATTCTCTGATTTTTTTGAATGTTCTATCGTTGTTCATTTTATGTAAACAATACGAGTATCTATTGAATCATATTGGAAGACACTCCGCAGTATGATACAGATCATTTATTGTCACAGGATTTCTCCATGAATACAACAGCAGAGACCTGAAATACTGAATACTGACATTACATTTGGATTAACACCTGTCAGACGCTATCAATTACCACAAGAAAGACACAAGACTCATATAAACCTGCCATTAAGTCCAGTGATGCAGCTGCAAGTTAATACGATTAGATTCATTGCCTTAAAGGGCATTTAAAATAATGAAGTTATATGCAGTTACAGGTATCTGCTTCAAAGTACATATATTGCACATGTGTCATTTAACACAAAGCTTCCTCATTGGTGTGTTACATGCAGATAACTCCCACAGGTAAACACAAATATATGCATTGTCCAAGCATTGTGAATGAGAGGTATTATGGTACGCTACTCCTGGCTTGCCTTCGGGTAGGTTACCTACACAGAGTGAAATTTCCACAGCGAGCTGTATGTTTTAACGACAGCTGCATCATTAATAATTAAGTCACCAAATAATTCCAATCCTTAACGGAAATACCTGTTACCGGCACGTGGTAAATGCTCAGTAAATAAAGCAGCAAAAAGGTACAGTATTTGTGTGCAAATTAAACATGAAGTGCCGTCACATCTGAGTTATTGTCATACGGATTTCATGCGGCCAGCTCAACTGCGCCCTCGTCCTCCCTGTCGGCCCTGTTGGCGCGGATCTCGACCAATGTGCGGCCGAAGCGGCTCCATTCGTCGATGTGGGGCACAGCCAGCTGCTGGCACCAAGAACACCGCGTTCAGAAGGAAAGTGTGGCCAGGTTACTCTCACAAGCAGATGGAAAAAGTACGTTTTGATGTTGGGGAAAAAAAATGCAGACCTCAGCTTTATTATTGCAGAGAACATATTGTAAAAACACAGACAGAGAACTATGGTTTGACTATTAAAACTGATCTCATTGAATCAACAAGAACACACTTTTCACTTCATTTATCCTCAAAGCATTTGTCCTGGTCAGGGGGGGCGGAGCCTATCCCAGGTAGCAGGGGGTTTATGGTTGGGCTACGCCATAATGATATACAGTATTGTACAACAGTGTTTGGCAGTTAAAGAAAATGATGTTTATATGATCTTCATGTTGGTGTAAAATTATCATATGATGCCTGACAAATTGTATCAGCTTAGCAATTGCAAAACCTCTCCTAAAGTCACCCCAGTATTTGGAGTAACCATCCAATATACTCATATATTCGTCAAATCAACCCCCCCGGCATGGCATGTTTGGCTAATCAATATCTCATCAAGTTATTTAATCAATCAAGTTAATTAATTAAGCGAGTTGCTAATAAAATTTAAACTGGTGGGGTACCCCTGAGGAGAGGTGTGGGAACTGAAGCAAGCATTTTCTAGCCCTTGGGCAAGATTAATTTGCTGGAGAACAGAAGAAATTCTCTCTCTTTTATCATTAATTCATTGAATACATATATTTTAAATTGTGTTACTACCCAGATAAATAGCTTTAAGCATTTTCTTTGATTGCCTAATACTTTTGCACAGTGCTGTATATTAAAATTATTACATGCATGCTCTGTTAGTGTTATAGGCAGAATAGTGTTACCTCTCCCACATCGTAGATCCAAACCCGTCCTTCTGAGTCACCGACTGCTATCTCCCTGCCCCCGGAGGCCCATCTCACCCGGTTTAAGGCAGAGGTCCCCTCGATGGTGACACTCGCAGTGGGGACCTGTGCAGGGAGACATTCACGTCATTCACCAGAGCCTCACAGTCCCGGCTCAAGGCTCACAAGCACAAATAGCTTCATATTTTCTCCATGCCCAGCTGACAGTGGTGCTTCAGGTGCAACTTGCAGGAAATCAAAAGCTCATACAATGTGTAGTACAACTGATATCTTCCCGGCAAAACAAATGTGGAATTTGACCTCCAGGGACGCCTGACTGACCTCTGTATCATTGTTGAGGTTCCACAGGTCGAGACGTCCCATCCCGTCCACCGTGGCAAAGAGCACAGGGTGCACCGGAGACCACATGACATCGTAAACATAATCCGCATTGTCTTCGAAGGAGTACAGTGGCTTGTTGTCCTGCAGAGGGGAGACATTTAGACGACAAGCTAAAGCATTTCACACCACTGACCTGCAATTTTTCAACACTAGGAAACGTCCGATGAAAATAAGGTGGAGCTGGCTGTACTGACGCGACCTTGACGCGACCTTGACACTTGGTATATTTAAGCGCTCTGGCAGCTCAAGAAAACATCAAAATCAGGCATGTCGTAGTAGACCTGCATCTCTGTTTTCATGCAATGCTTGCTTTTTGACTTCCCCTTGTTGATGAATGTTAAATATGGAACATTTCATTGCTCCCATAGGTTCAGCTTTGTACAATACAGTCAGTACAATGTCGTTTATCATTTCTGAAGCAGATTACACCGTGAATTCCATTTGCTTCCATTTCATAGCATGCTCAAAGACACAGGTAAATTGACTTCTGTTAATGTAATGCCAATTAAAACATTTAAGTTAATGTACAATAGTTTCATCTGAGATGATTTGATGTTTTAATGTGAATGAAAATTGTAATTCCTTAGACCTTTGTGGTCCATAGTTTGACAGTCCAGTCGAATGACGAGGTGGTGAAGAGATGGGAGAAATCGACGGGGCCGACGGCACTGTGGCAGCTGATGCCGGTTACCGGTCCCTGGTGACCTTCGAACATCTCTCCGATGCCAGCTTTACTGGAGACGGGGAAAACAACCTGGCATGTGATTTCAGCAGGCATGAGTCCTTGGCCAAAGACATATGTGCAGATTCCACAAAATCAAATCTGTGCGACTGGCGCACTACAGACTCACACACCTGCCGTGCCGGGAGGCAGTGTAGACCATCCCCTCCTCGCTCCCCACCACAAAATTGTTTACATCTCCTGTGGGGAAAGCCATCCCCGTTACTGCCACAGGCTTAGATTTGTTGTAAACCAGCTCCATGCTCTCCTGTTAAGGGGACACAATCAGAATTACTACAGGTACCTCAAATGACAGACAAAGGTAAGTTCATGGTAGTTTTACTTACACAAAAATGTTCTGAGGGCAGAAGGAAAAAATGATTGGTTCAGAGAGATAACCAATCAGATTGTAGAGGAGGTGGGTCCAACCAACCAGATTTCAATGTCCCACCTCCTCTAATTGCATGGATCTACCTCTACAATCTGATTGGTCATCTCTCTGTACCGATCATTTTTCCTTCTGCCCTCAGAACATTTTTGTGTAAGTAAAACTCCCACAAGTGAAAGGTAAATGTTAGTTTGCATGTCTGTACAGACCTGGGGCTGAGAGAGCATATCCAGGTTCCAGGAGCACATCTTCCCATCAGTGGACACTGTGATCAGGTTATTGGCGTTCTGGGTACCAACCACGTTCACACAGTACACAGGGTGCTGGGAAGAGGATGATACATGAGACATAAACGAGAGAACTGCACAATAGTTGCTATTTAATCTTCCAGCTATGTATACTGGTCAGGGTAGAGCGGTGGCCTGACAGGCAGCATAGGGCACAAGAAGGGGGTACACCCTGGACAGGATGCCAATCCATCGTAGGGTGCACATAACCATGTACAATGCATGATTTACAGAGGTAGATAGTTCAGGTCCAGAAGTAAAAATCCAGCCCAAGATTTTGTTTCAACCAATCAGTTGAGTATAAAGAGTCACAGTCACAGAGTGTTCAACTGGTTGGTTGAAACAAAATCCTAGTCTGGATTTGTACTTTCTGGACCTGAACGATGTACTGTAGAGATTCCATTGATGGGCCACAGCCCACTACTACCTACAGTGTGTGCTGCGGCAGAGAGGGGGGTCCTTTGGACGGGTGTCCTCCTGTGGCAGCGGTTGTCCCAGAGCACAATCTGCCCTGAGTATGTTCCTCCCACTACCAGGTTAGGGTGAAATCGAGCAAAGCCCACCGACATTACTGACGACTACGAGGGAAGAAAGTACAACACTTACTATGGAAAGAAGAGAGACGTGAGCTCCGATATAAAACACAGGCTCATGCAACAGACATAATGAAGACCATGATTTCTGGTACTATAGAGCAGAGACAAATCATCCTTTAAATTAGCTGTCTTCATTTGTGGGACCAAATTAAAATCACGTGCTAGGGTCATTTTTCATTTGCTCTAAATAAAGTATTGAGCAAAAAATGTGAAACAAGCTTCAGTTAATTAACACATCAATACTTAAGTGGCCCAGACAATTATACATTTTGGTCAAACAGCATAAAGTATCAGAGCAAGGAAGAGTCAAACCTACCTAATACAATTTAGAACCCGTTCATTAGAAATCTGTTCAGGTACAATGTATTTAAACTCACCTGGCAGTGAAATATATACTCTGGAGTTGTTTTCTTGAACTTCATGTTCCAAACTAGTGCAACACCATCAGGTTCATGCGGCGCGTCTTCATTGTTGTTATAAGAAGCCACCATCAATTCAGGATACTAAACATTAAATTAAAAAATGCTGTATTATTTATGGAGACATACAGCACTGTGCTAAAGTCTTAGGCAGTCGATGGAAAAGATCATTTAAATGATCTTCATTCTGGTGTAAAACTATAACTTTATGTCTGTCAAAGTATGTTTCAAACCCTCTTCTAACATTAACCCAGTATTTGCAGCAACCATTTAATACACCCATGTATTTTTGATACAGTACCTAGGACACCTCATATAGCTAATCAATATATGCAAATGTAACAAATACATGGGATGGCTGGGGCACCACTGAGCAAGGGTTTGGGGACCAAAGCAGTGTTCATGTAGCCATCCAAGAGGTTAGTGACTTTTTCAACAGCAGAAGAATTTTTTGTTAATTTTCATATGTTCTGATATAAAACTATGTTTAATGTCTTGAGCAAATATGTACTAGCCAGGTATATAGCTTTAAACATTTCCTTTGACTACCTAACACTTTTGCACAGTACTGTATGTAGTACAATATTTAACAAATAGGACATTAAACAAGGTTAAGAATGCATTCGTAGACATATGGAACTAGAAGATATTAAGGGCCTTTGTACCTGTGGTGACCAATCCAGACAGGTAACCACTCTGTGCTTGGACCAGTGCTCATCATAGAACAGACGGTTGAAAGACAGGTTGGAACCTCCTTGAATGTCCCTGAATGGAAACGAGAAAGCAGCTATAAATATTCAGAAGGTCACTTGTGAACACTGAACCCACACTGAATACCACTGGGCCATGAGTGAGGTTATTGTTGGTTAATTTCAAAATAGTTTCTAGAGGATGATATTGTGAAATGATCCAACATAGGGAATTGCAAAGTCGGGGTTAGTAATGCAGATAAGGAGGAAGATTCCTCTGGATGTGACCTTAACGCCTGGCCCATCTTTGTCCTCGAGCAGTGATTCCCAACCCGGTCCTCTGAGACCCACAGTCGGTCCAAGTTTTTGCTCCCTCCAGGATCCCTGTCAGTCTACTTTTTTGCACCATCCCAAGTCCCAGTAAAAACGTGGACTGTCTGTGGGTCCCCGAGGAATGGATTGGGAAACACTTGTCCTAGAGCCCTCATCGTCTTTGTGTTTCATAGACTGTACACTACATGTTTCTTTAGTGGACAACACAATGTGACCCACCCTTCCTTGTCCTCCAGGTCACGGCCGCTGTAATCAAAGAAGATGTCTGATTCCTCAGCCAGTGCACGCTCAACTACACGAATGGTGCGGTCAAAGAAGATGAGAAACTCCTCCGAGTGAAGAACTTGTTGTTTCTCCTCTTCCGTAAGCTCTCTGGGGTGGACTGAGACATCACAGCTATAGTAAATTTTTATGGTATCATGGGTGATTTTTTTTATTAATTCTTTGTGGGGGCAGATTCCTAGTCTCAATTTCAATGGAGATGAGATTTTAAAAAAGGCTGTTATACACAACAAACAATGTGTTGTTTTGTATCAATTACATTCATTCAGTTAATTCAAAGAGTTTTATTTATACAAGATTTTATTTTAAGTTGATATGAATTGGCATGAGGAATAAATTAGATGGAATATGAAATGTAATCATCCATTTCAGGGATTTTCAACTTTTTAAGCTTGAAACCAAAAACATACAATTTTAAAGCCCTTTCGGTCCTTAGTTAAGTATGTGATCGCACATTATTGGTATGGGGAACCTTGCTATTTTTATTTGGGGTTATTTGTTGGAAAAATTTAGAACTGCTGAAAAACTCATATGTTTGTTTATATCTAGAGTGAAAAATAATCCACCATTTACTTCTTATTAATCAAATGTATAATTGACAGCAAAAACAAAACACAATGTAAATAGAAATAATATGAAATAGCAAAAGAAGCGTTCAGTGCATCCTATTATGATTTGATTTTACCTTCTTTTATCTCCTGCTTCTGATCTTCTTCCTCATTGGACTGAGGGCCAGGCTTTGGCTCAGAGATCTCTTCGTCCTCCTCTTCCTCTGTGAAAAAAATGTATGTCACACTAATCATCTGCTACGCAGACTTTAAACCCTCAAAGAGACATTTAGGGTAAATTTCTAATCAGGGGCCTGAACTCAATATCTTTACCTTCCATCCATCCATTCTCTTTAACTGCTTACCCAAAGCAAGGTCGTAGTGAAACTGGAGACTGTCCAAGGAAGCACAGAGAACAAGGCATGGAGCAGGAAGAGGGGCCAGTCCAGCACAGGGGACACACACTAGGGGCGGTACTCAGGCACCGGTTCACCTAACCATGTGTTTTTGGCCTGTCTGTGGGAGGAAGCCCATGCAAGACAGGAAGAAAATGAACTAAAAGACAAGCATTCAAATCCCCTAAAATATGAATGGCTTTCAGAATTCGAGTTCTTCTTACTTTTGACAAGAGTACTTTTCAAAAACAGCGCCAAGACTTTATTTGTAAATTAATATTTACATAATATTAAATGAATATTTACATATTTTCTTCGTTGCTAATGGGAAGAGATCTTTGAGAAATTGCCATTTTACTATTCTAGTGTTTCCCAGCAATGGTCCTGTTTTAGATTGAAGTTGTATGTAGGGCATTAGAGTCAGATAGTTTCAGAAATTATTTTTAGAAATCTTCCTTGTGTAATAGTAAGGCCATTAAAAGAGCAAAACATGAAAAATATTTGGTAACACTTCAGAGGTCACAAATAATGCAATCTTACCTAGTTAATGTATTAACTAACTAAATACTAAGTGCTATGTACTGATTCCATGTTTCTTCATCATCAATCAATCATAACGGTTCATGTAGTTCATGCAGTTAATATATTTGTTCACGATTTGTACTTGAGTACTAACTGAATTACTAAGTTACTTGTGCCCCCTCAAGTAATTTTTTATCAAATAGTTTTATATGTTTGAAAAAGTTGCAGCATGAACTATAAGGAGGACAGCATGGTGGCTCTCTGGTGACACTGTTGCTTCATACATCCAGGGTTAGGAGTTCAAATCTAACCCCAGTGTGGTGTGTGTGTAGTTTACATGCTCTTCCTGTGTTCTGAGCATTTCCTCCGGGTTCTCTGGTTTCCTCATACTTCCAATAATGTGCAGCTGTGTGTGGATGCATGTCCCCTGTGGACTGGCACCCCAGCCTTGTGCTCTTTGCTGCTTAGGATAGGTTCCAGGCCTGCCCTGTGCCCTTCGCTGCCTAGGATAGATTTCAGGCCTGCCCTGTGGCCTTTGCTGCCTACAATAGGCTCCAGGCCTGCCCTGTGCCCTTCACTGCCTAGGATAGACTCTAGGCCTGCCCTGTGCCCTTTGCTGCCTAGGATAGGTTCCAGGCCAACCCTGTGCCCTTCACTGCCAAGGATAGGTTCCAGGCCTGCCCTGTGCTCTTCACTGCCTAGGATAGGCTCTAGGCCTGCCCTGTGCCCTTCACTGCCTATGATAGGCCCCAGACCTGCCCTGTGCCCTTCACTGCCTAGGATAGGCTCTAGGCCTGCCCTGTGCCCTTCACTGCCTAGGATAGGCTCCAGGCCTGCCCTGTGACCTAATCGGAATAAGCAGAGAGAAGATGGATCAAATGAAAGGATCATATTCAAGGATTTTAATGATAATCACACTAATCCACCTTCTTTGATAATGACCTTCAGACTGATGGGCGGCCAGAGGAGTCTGCGTCTCTTTGGAGTAAGATACGACCTCCCGAGGCAGAAAGTCCACTTGTGTGATTTTTGATGCCCCCAATCTGTGCATCCTGCGACTAAAAGGTGAAAACAGGCGTCGTGTAAACAGCCCCGTAAAGCCGTTCATACACATCAAGCAGTGGACACATTTACAGTCTTGTTACATAGTTGCACTAGTCAGGAAAAAGATGTCTGGAAGGATGACATAAAAAAACACTTCTTCTTTTAATTAGGAATGATAAGATTATGTGAGTTACAATATTTACACTCCAACAAACTGCATTCAACCACAAACGGCAGCATGTGCTTGGGAATGTATAGAAAGTGCCAAAGAAATCAGCAGCTGTCTGAAAACAGTAGCTGTGTGGTTATTAGTGTCGAGGCTTGACTGAAACAGAACTGTACTACAGTGAAGACATCACATCAAAATGTAATTAACAGGAAGGATTAAGCTGCTATTTTTGAAAAAAATCAGGTATTGCACATACTGTAAGTATTTATAATATGAACGCTCATGAACTGATTACTTATTTTCTTTAATCATGATGCAATTTGTATCCCTGTAATCTCTCAGTCAAATTGCATAAGATGCCTTACCCATCAAATAAACAAAGACATAAATCAAATGATTAGCAATCAAGCTAATAAAAAAAACTAAATTTAATAGGATCCCTGTGCCGAGTGGCACAGAGAAAATGAAGTAGAGAGGAAAGATAAGGTGTACCCAAGCTCAGAGTCAGCCTGCAGCTGCAGTACAGAAGGATCAGTATCCCACTGCAGGGTCCTAGAGACAGCAGCAAGGGGCGCCACACAGGGAAGAGAACATGCACAATTAGCCAGCATAGAAACCCAACCGCCACACCAAAAAAATATCATGCCATGTGGGAATTACACACGAATCAAATTAAAAAGGGATAAATGAAATTCAGCTAAAATATTACATACAGGTACTAAATTACATTTTTTCTCTAAGTTCTTCATTTAATATTTTTTCTACTGTAAATTCGCAGATGTGTTTATTCTTATTTTCTTGCGGTGTAAATGAGATGTCGACACAATGACAACAATGTATTCTGTGGGTGTCACCGGCCTGCTTCAGATTTGGTGCGACTCATCTCAAGATGAAACAGGCCCCCATATCAATAACTAAATAATGTTCTTGCGAAGTGTGAGAACGGCGCATTAAATTCTGGAGAAGTGGGAGAGTGTAAAGGTGGGGGGAGGAGGGGGTAGAGGATGTACAGTAA
>JAODKE010000146.1:5178634-5191421 GCA_026779605.1 Mormyrus hasselquistii
AGGGGGGGGGGGAGGGTGGGGAAGGGAAGAGACGAAAGATGTGGGGAGGTCAGGAGGTGGGGGGCGGGGGTTAGGTGGTGCGGGGGGGGGGGGGAGCTTCAGATATTAATAAATTGTTGTCATTGAAACAGATAACTAATAACCAGTAATCTAATCAGACTTTTAAATCAACTTATGTAATGTTAAATATATCTGACATTTGTAAATGTAAATTATTTTAGCATTAACATCAATGTCCTGTTTATTATTATTTATTCATATTTTCTATGCTAATTTAATTGGAGTTCCTCTCCATCTCTCTGTGATGCACTCAGAGCGACATTTTAGAATGAGACAAAAATGATCACTTCACAATAAATGAATTAGCAAATATTAGCAAAACTGGGAACAAATTTAGCACAATGAAGCATAATGATAATTGTTTTGTTTTTTTTTTTTTAAGTAGTAAAGAGCAACAAAATAACATGATTTCAGAGTAAAATCACTGCAGAAAATCCTGCAAATGTAAGGAAAACGCTAAAATAATGTTCAGGAAACACAGCAGAGGGAGTCGTGCACAGCTCAACATAATCGACGAAATACACAAATGGCAGCACGACATATTTTATGAAGGCGAAAAACCTTTAAAAATATGTCATGTAAGGGCAATTTAATAACAGCCATTTTCAAGGCAAATACTTTGGCATCTGCGATGTCCTCACTGTCACCCAAGAGGAAGCATTATAGAAGCTTAATTTAACTTCACACAATAATTAGCTGTGATCTGATAGCATACTTAAACAAAGTGATACTCAACAGTGCACCCATTCACGAAGCCGTGAAACTTTTTGCAAAAAAATAACAACAATGCCATGACAACTGAACCAGTCATGCTGTTTGTCATGAATATGTTATGACTTGTGCTCCTTGGCTATTTAGATTTCATTTTTTGTTTCAATTTCACAATTGGCATTCCTATTGTCTGAATGCGCAACCGCATGCAAACACGAGTCTGCAGCTACGCCTAACTCAGTACTCGGTTACCGTCAGCTAAAGCAGTGATATCAAACTCCAGGCCCACAGTTTTAAAACCTTGGGGTACTGAAGGGGTAAAATAGTTGGTGCTTTTTTCGGACTGACCATGAGTGAACGGCTTGCTAGGGCAAGTCAGGAAGGACAAACTAAATGAACTGCTGACAGGTTTGACGAAGCAGCATTTTCTAGGGATTCGTAGTCAGGGGTCATGTAGTCAATTTTTTACAAACTATTTTTGTAATATCTATGGTCTTATCTAATCATTTCTCTGACAGGCTAGGGAATTTTGGTAAATTCCCCAAAATATTAATGCGGGTATTCATTTTTTATTCATGTAGATGACATATTTAGCTACATAGCCATTTGGGTTCTACGTAAATGGCCCAAAACCAGGCTGTTTGTAATTTTCAAATTCAAATTCAAAATGAAAATGCTTGTTTTTAGTCTGGAATAAACTCGATGTAAATATGAAGTATGAATTTACTCTTTAAAAAAAAAAAAACAAAAACTAAATTTGTCACAGTGCAGTGTATGTTACAATCCTTAATCCTTCCTCTATGATGTTTATGAAATCCAGTTAAGTCACATCTGTTTCCCAACCTGATGTTGCCCAACAGTGTTTGCCAACTCGATCTTTGGGGAACCACAAATTGTTTTTGCTCCCTCCCAGCTCCCTGCCCGACAGTCTACATTTTTGCTCCCTCTCATCTCCTTGGCAGAAAATCCACATTTTTTGCCCAGGATGGGAGCAAAAACATGGACTGTCTGTTGGTCCCCAAGGACCGGACTGGGAAACACTGCACTAGATAACTGAGAAGACTGAGGCAGCAAGTACTACCATACAATGGGGAGGCAAAAAGCAAAAGCGTACCTTCCTACCACGCCCCCGTCTACTGACTCCTGGCTGCCGGCCTCGCTGGGCGTGCTCACTGAAGGAGACATAGGGGTTGGGACTAAATAATGAAAATAACACGTATCCCATGTTAAGAGCTGCAGTGGCTGCTCTGGTGGCCAGTAGTGACAGACACAGCGAAAATAAAAAAAGGGGTTCCAAATCAACAGGATGGATTGAAATGGTTAAATCAAAAAGCCCAAAGGAAAAAAGAAAGAAAGATAGTTAAATGTATTCCTATGATACCGCCACTGTTTTATTAAAAATAACATAGGAGGTTTTCTGGACATTAAGCCTTCAGTCTGCCATGACTAATTTTACTGCACATTCCAGAGCCCTGCAGATACTGACCAGAGGACTAGAAGACCCAGATTTTTGCTTGGGCTGGATACCTTTAAAGGCCAGATCACTCCGGAGTACCAGAATGAAAAATAAACCAGTAGCTACAGCAGAGCTGACTAAGCAAATGTACAAGCACAAAAAAAAACTATCATTAAAATATTTCTCAGAAGAGCATACACATTTCTTGCTTGGTTTACAGAAATACTAAACAGACATGCTTTTCCACAACAGCTTAATCTGTTCTGAAATGATCGTAGACATTGGGAAATTCATGAAATTCATTATACAACCAGTGCATTAGAAGCTTGCACAGTACTCATTTTAGTAAACATTAGCATGTGGCTAGAGTATCGAATGTACAGCAACGGAAGACATTTTGTGGCTAAATATGATCGTCAATACTAGCGAATAAGTGCAAATTTAGGCACGAGAAATGTGAAATATGAAGACACCATTGGCATGGGATTGCTTCCTAAGCCTCGAAGAGATTCTAAGACCAAAATTCCCTGCAAGCAAATACATTTTGCAAGTAGAAAATCTTAGGTTACACAGTTTTGAGCATACCCTTGAACCAGATAACCGCAACAGATTACGTCATCAGCAGAAAAAAACAAGGCATCGCGAGAAGTGAACCCAAGTAATCAACTGTTTATGCAATGATACACGGCAAGTGAAATCATTTTAATTAGTATATATGAATATGTTATTATAAACTAGTAATTCATGTTCTTACAAACATTATCCACCAAGAGGTTATCCATATTTAAATAGAAGTTTTTAAAGTCCAAGATTAAAATATTTTTACTAATCTGCACATATACAGGAAAACATAATTCGGTATAATAAATTAAATATTTCTCATAATAAAGTCACAAAAATTTATGATTTCATCTAATGATTTCATTAAAAAGTAAAGCAAAATAAAATCATCTGTTAGCTATTTTATATCACACTTCCTATTGTCAAAGGTGAAAAATCAACAATTTCATATATTCTGCCTATGTTCCTAAGACATACCACACAAATAATGTCCATTTCATTCTAGATAATATGGGTAATAAGAATAAGAATTGTCTTTATGATGTGTGAATGACCACTGGAAGAACACAAGGACGGTGCTTTAAGACGCAACTGGCGTGTAAGATCAAGGGAAATGCGTGTGACTTAGGACCACAAAAGTACTGACGTGTCAGGACTAGAATTTTTCCCCAACATTCTGCATAAACATCTAAAACAAACCAGGACTTAGGTACTGTCTGGTCATTTTCTCTTGAAGATATAAGTGCCAGATCCTTCTTCATAATACATGTGACATAGATTTTTTTTTTAACATATGAATGAATGTTTTCAAATTAGAAAAACAAATTAACATCAGTTTTTCAAGGGTTTCAGGATTCGATGAAACATTTTAATTCCATCCATCCACCCATTTTCTGTAACTGGTTATCAAATTCAAGGTTGTTGGGGTCCGGAGCCTATTCCGGAGGCTACAAACGCAAGGCAGGGAATAGCCCAGGACGGGGCGCCAACCCATCGCAAGGCACAGTCACACGAAACATTATAATTACCCTAGAAAATTCAAGATAGTTCATTTGGTATTGAAAACGAGTTAATGATTTGCGCTTAACATTGATGTTTATTTTACATGTGCTATGTAAAACCACTTTTTAATCAAATAGTAATAGTATATAAATATATTTATTTGTAATTTCCGTTGATTTCATCTGAAACTGCAATTTGGACGCGCTTCCTCAATTCTTCGTGTTTCTCACAACTAATCTGAGAACAAGCACAGGACAGAGGGGGCTGCAGCAGCCAGGCACGACGTTTTCTTTGTTTACCTAGTGGTGGTTCGGGGGAGATCCCGATGCTCTGCAGAAGCGCTTCTGTTTCTCTCCGTTTGCGGTCTAGGTCAGAATCTTCATGAAGCGTTTCGGCCCTTTGCTGCATCTCCGACTTAAAACAACGTTCGGAATGGGTAATGGGGCCCGCCGTGATACTGAACGGACAGCCAATTCACAAGAAGGCATTTCTGGAGGGTAACATGTGTCTCAGCAGGTTAATTCATGTTGGACAGAGAGCTGGAACGAGCGATAAAATACAGTTGATTCGTCTACACATCAGAGACCTGATAAGCTCTTACCTCTTTCTTTTTCCTCTCCTCCTCCTTCCTTTTCTTCTCCTCCCGTATTTGAGCCAGACGCTGTTTCTTACGCTCCAGCTCAGCCTTGAGGTCACTTTTGTCTGACATTTTCAGCTCTTGACCTACCAGTCAAACAAGCGCAGCTTATTGACCGAAAACAGAACTTTGCAGACAATCAACAATCAAAATGTACAGACCGAACAAAGTTCATTTTGCGCAATTTGTTCTTTTCAGCACCTACCTTCCTTTTTCTTATACACTGACCTTGACAGACCTGCCCATCAATTTCAGATGTATGTACTTCTCAAATAGTCGATAATTCTTAATAAACATACCAATGCTGGTTTTACATTACTATATACATACCCCGTGCCATCTAACCCCAATTAAGTTATTTTGTGTCAAAATATAATCATACTCAGTATCGTGATTTTATTATAATCATATCATTGAAATGATAAGAAAAACAATGTTACAGCAGTGAGCTGTAACAGTTTTGGTTGTTTGCCCACAGTGACCCAGTTCTGACCCCTTCTTAAATAGTCCAAGTCCGAGTTAAGTACCTTGCTCAGGGGTAAACTAAGGGAGTCACCTCCTGGCATGTGACGTGACACGACCTTGTCCTTATTCAGGACCTTATGTACATTAACAGTGTCGCTGAGCCTGCTTTCCATACTTTTCATATAGCAGAAAGTAAATGTTTACTGTATATCTGGTGACAATTCAGCAAAATGGTCGTTTTATGAGTGTCAGGTTGGGGGGGGAAGAACAAATGGGATAACAAATATGAATCATGTGAAAAATGTAGACAAAAACAACACAAAAGAGGAACAACGCTGTTACAGGCATAGCAAAGAAGCAAATCAAAATAACCAAAATAGTTTTCATATAGTCTTTATTAACAAATACAAAAAAATAAACAAATATAATGTGGTTGGTAACAGAAGACAAAACTCGTATGCATTAATGAAATGGCACCAATTCATTTTTATGGATTTACATGAAGTTTGGAAACATTAAACACTATTTTTACATTTTTAATTGATCTGGAAAAACAGTGACGGTTTCTGAACAGGTACTGTTTGAGATGCCTGTTACAGTTAATTCTTTGCCTGCTTTCACATTTGATATCACTATTGTCAATGAAGCAAAATGTTGCAAATTTCTTCCAGTATGGATCTTTATATAAAGTCAATGTTGTGTCAGTTGCAATTATATGTATGTCATAAGTACCCAGAGAGAGAACTAAAAACGCGAACATGTTGATCACTAACCAACATGTTGATTATTAATCAACCAATCATTAACAATACATATATTCAGCAAAAAAAAAAAATCAACATTACATTTGAAAGACAATATTGTCTACTCATAATGGGTAACATGCAAATCTCTCATCAAAACCAATTGCTTCATATCTGAGCTAACAAGGCAGGATGGACATACCTTAGTATAATTTAAATAATAATAATAAAAACAAACACCCCGAAGGACATGTAACACAAATGGGAGCGGTGAGTGACAGCGTCACCGTGCACTTCCGCTCCTGCTGACGTCACTGTGCACCTTAGGTCTGAATGACGTCACGACTTTGCTCTGAGGGTCCGAGGCGTTTGCGCAGATGTATGTCTGCGGAGCTAACAGCCACGAAAGTAAGGCTAAAAACAATAACGCAGTATCTCGTACAGTTGCAGCCTTGTTTTTTAAACACTGTCAGCTACGTTTCAGTATATAGGAGTTAATCCTATTTTGAGTCTTTTTATATATCCTCATGTCTATATGCAGTAACAAAAAATAGTTCAGTTCAGATTCATAACTAGAACTAACAATGCAAGTCAAAATGCAAAATCGCAAACCACAAACTGCCGTATTCTAATAGTTTTTTGAACATACATAAAATGCGTCAGATTTGATTCATTAATTTCCTGACACAGATTCCTGACTGGCCATCTTCTGTATTCACAACACCTATATTCAGCAAAACACCAAAAAATAAAAATACTGACCAGACAAGTAACATGAAAAAACCATTATAAATCCTAAAGCAGACTTACAATATAAAGATATACAAAATACATGCCCCGATATTACTGTACATTATTTACTTACTGTGGTTATTTCTGCTGTTAAGTTTTTTTCCCTTCTCAAAAATGCAGTATCACTGCAGCTCTACTGCCTAAAACAAGTCGAGCTGTATAGTATCGGCAGGTACCAAGCTGCAGACACCGAGCCAAAGTCAGCAGCCTGTAGGGTGCCGGCCAAACAAATCGCACCTTCTCCTCACTGTAAGCGCTTAGGGTTAAGATATTAACGCAGCTGGTTGCTATTTGGACTACAACAGCCTGAGCTGCTGCCCAGAATGCGGCTTACTGCCACCTGCTGCCCCGAAGGATCAACTACCATCAGAGGGCAACAGCTCTTACAAGTACCTAACACTCTTTTATTAACAAAGTAAATTTAGAATATGTTTTTAGATTCGAAAAAAGAACTTGTGATATTGTTTTATAAAAGAACCACTTTTTTCTGTTTTTTGTTTGTTTGTTTTTAAATACAACAATAAAAACAAATGTCCCGGATCATCTTTCTACCCAGACTTTTTCAGTCTTCCAAAGTAGTCTTACTTTTTTTTTCCTTCTCTTGTTGACGAGCTCCTGTCTTTTGCTAGCACCGCCTTTCTGTTTGAGGGACTTAATGCTGCCGCATACTTCCTCTGCGGCGCATATGAACTAGTGTTGAAATGGGGAAACTATTGATTGTATTTGCGCTTATTGCAGTTTTCGTGGCATTTATCGGAGAAAGAATCATCACATTAAGGTGGGTTAGTTTTATTTCTTTCTCGGGTGTTTTTTTGCAGCCGCAATTTTTTGCCGGATGTTTTCATCGCGAATAACCAATTATTCTGGGAATAATCCTTGCAGGAAATGTGTGCTGGTTGCAATGTTTGGTGGTTACGAAGTTCCATTTATTTTAAAAGGTGCCGGCTTTTCAGGTCTGGTTCACTATTCATTTACTAGGGTCAAGATAAACAGAGTCACTTTATAAAAGGAATAAATATGCATCATTTCATCGTTTTTTCCCCCACGTAATTCTGTAATTTATCGTACATTTAACTAAAAATCGGCTAAATGTTATGTAACTGATTTGCCAGGCGTATGGCACACTGACTTTTGCAATCAGTCATTGAGCTTTGGCTGCGTGCTAAAGTTTAAAGTCTTAAAACCAGTAGTGTAGTTGCTGCTCGTTTACAAATTGTGCCTAAAGCGCGCCTTTGAGTCATAATATTTTAGACGTTTGCTCCTCTTTTACAGGAAAGTATGTCTAGCTTCCAGAGAAGTTATTCAAAATCATCTGCCCAGCTGTCGCTACCTTAAAGGCCTTGGTATGTTGCATAAAAATAAACTAAAAGTTACGGCGGATCGATAGCCCTGCATTCAAAGTCGGAGTAATTCGTCTCCAGATAAGCACGTAAGCGTTTACTAGGGTAGTTAACAAGAGGGGGAAACCAGTGTCCTCGTGCTACTGGTAGAATGGATCCCATGAATAGATGATATATCCGATATTTAGGACAGGGATTATCCAGATTTGTGATTTGCTACACGACAACATTGTTGTTTTTATTTTTATTAGAATATGGATCAGAGGATATAACGGTGCTTCCACACGGACTTGCAATTATAAGTACAGTAAGTGTCCCCTCCCCTCAAAAAATGAAAAAGCATCACTAGAAATGAATGTAAATTTTGGTATCGCCCTTGTGAATAGTTTAATGAAACTGTATATCGATTATAATGGTTATGAGTGAATTTTGATAGATGTTCCTTATAGGATAGTACGGACTATTATAAAAGAAATCTGTTACTATATATGCATTCAGAAGTAAATTTCTATATACTGTAAAGGTATTTACTTCTGTTGTTCAATTTCATTGTGCAGGGATTAAAGTATCCCGGCATGATGCGGTTTTCCGACTCCCCGGGGAAGATGTACACGGTCGATCTGCACGATCCACGTCTGAAACCAGTGGAACTAAAGATTGCAGGAGCCTTTGACATAGAATCTTTCAACCCTCATGGAATTAGTGTTTATATTGATGAGAAGGGTAATGTAACTAATATCTTTTGTTGTTGTTCTCTGTTTCTTGTTAGAGAATGTATACTTGTAGGCTTAAATTGCAAACATAACTTGCAAACAAATTTAATTGCATAGATATCAGGCAAAGTAAAAAAAAATCAATTCATCATAAAAGAGCAAAATTATTAAATCGTGATAAATTAAGTTTTCTTGTCTCGTCTGTGAAATGCTGCTGTGATACCGAGTATGAACACAAGGTGGAGGCAGTGTATAGTATAAGGAGTGTTTGTCAGTAATTCATCGTTTCTAATCTCTTTCCAGATCACTCGGTCTACTTATTCGTTGTTAATCACCCTCAAGACAACAGTCAAGTAGAAGTTTTTCGATTTGTGGAGGAGGACAATTCGATTGTGCATCTGAATACTATTCAACACGAATTGCTTTATAGGTTTGTGTTACCAGTTACAGAGACTAAATGTTTCAATTCAAACAATTGAAACAGTTGGATAATTGGTAATAATTATGTTGCTCAGTTGTGCCACCAGTGAAACTCTCGGAAAATATTTTAAGCATCCAGTCATTAGAAAGGCCATTTCCAAGCCCATAGCACCAAATACTAGATATAGATAAAATAGTATCCTTTATACATTTGCGGTTTCACATTTGTTACACGTCTGTTTGTCTTGTTTATATTTTGCAGTGTGAATGACATCGTTCCAGTGGGTGCAAATAGATTCTATGCAACAAATGACCATTATTTTTCCAACGCCATAATGAAACATGTAGAGCCTCTGATTGGGCGACCCTGGACTAATGTCGTCTACTACAGCCCCGATGAGGTCAAAGTTGTAGCTGAGGGATTTTTTATGGCCAATGGTATCAACAGCTCTCCTGATAAGAGGTTTGTCCTAAATGGATTCTTACATCTTATTGTTTGTGTGGCTCATTCAAAGGAATTCTGTTTTAATATAACTCAGATATAATTGCAGTCATAATTTTATTTTCATTTTTTTTTTATCAGGCATATATATGTGTCTGATATCTTTGACTACAAAATTTACGTCATGGCAATTCAAGAGAACAAAAACCTTACTCTAATAAAGGTAAAACTTCACTGTATTCAAATACTTAACTGGTGAGAAATTTGTTTTTAAAATACTTCTGTTTAGCGTGTGTGTGTGTGTGTGTGTCACCTTGTTGGAGTGTGTGAATCTCCACTGGTAACTGTAGTTTCCTCATGCAAGCAGTTAGGTTAATTGGTTTGTCTTAATTTCCAGTGGGGTATGGTTGCATATGTGAGTCAGTCCATCACAGGACAAACATCCCGTTCAGGATGTGCTCATGCCTTGTGTTTTATGCTGTGAGGTACCCTCATGATCCGACGTGTTGTAAGCAGATCGATGGATGGATGGATGGGAAAAAATGAATGCTTTCCAATATCCTTTAGATCAGGGGTGTCAAATCCCAGTCCTGGAGGGTCGGAGCCCTGTGTATTTAACACACCCGATTCATCTCCTTGCATCTTTGTGCTAATTACCACACAGCTTTTGAGCTGAATCATTTGTGCTGGAACAGAACTAAGCTACTTTGGAGCACTGGAGATTGACACCTCTGCTCTAGATCAGAGTTTCCCAAGCCAGTCTTCAGGCACCCACAGTCGGTCCAAATTATTGCTCCATCTGAGTTCCCTTCCAGACAGTCCACATTTTTGCTCCCTCCCAGCTACCCAAGAACCGGATTGGGAAACACTTATGTAGATGATTTGATTGTCTAACATTTCTGACATTATGTAATTTTGAAATATCTGGTACTGAACTACAATGTAAGTTGCAGAACTTTGTCGGAAAAGACTAATGCTACTATATATGTAATGTATTAGTTGCAATGCATGTTAAGAATCTGTAGCAGAAGTGTTCCTGAGAGCTTGCTTTGTGTGAACCTCATTAGCTTTACTTGACCTTTATTCCGTTTAATAAGTCGGTGGATGCTGGATCGTTGTGCGACAACATTGAGGTGGACCTGGACACGGGTGATTTGTGGCTGGGGTGTCTCCCTAACGGCTGGAAGATGCTGCATTACGACCCCGAGGATCCACCTGGATGTGAGGTCAGTGTGTTCACCATGGTGCATGTGCATGAGCCAGTTTGCCTTTTACCCATCAGCATGGGATATGCGACCCGTGGACAATGTTTTAAATCGTTTTCTTTTTTGATTGTCAGCTCTTTACCTTTTTTCAGCTTTTTAATTTTCACTCGTTTGCTTCGTTGCTTTTTACAAGTTCTGTAATTTCACAGAAAGTGGCAAATATATCATTTCTTTTTGGTGGAACTCTGGATAAACCTTCTCAAAGGAAATAACCTGTTTAGTATGTGGTGTCTTTTCTTACTGAAACTTTTAGCAAAACTCTGTCTGTACTAATTTGATTTGCATATTTAAAGCAACACACTCACCCTGCGTGTCCATGTCTGTTCTCAGGTGATTCAAATCCAGAATGTCCATTCGGAGAAGCCCATCGTGAAGCAGGTGTACTGCGATAATGGCACCATCATTCAGGGATGCTCAGTCTCTGCCTTTTACAGAGACAAGCTCTTAATAGGAACTGTCTTCCAGAAAGCACTGGTCTGTGACATGAAGTAGTTGTGAGTGTGCATCTCCTCCACGACATGGCGTGTTAATGATCATCTATGTGTGACTACTTAAAAAGAGGCTGTGAATTTCTAAACCTGTGCATTCCTTCAAAGATGTTATGCTTTTTGGTTTTACAACAGGGCTATTCCGTCATTGGTAGAAGAAAAAAAATACAATGAAGGATATTTACAGCTAATAAGTATAGTAAATGCAGCTTTGGAAATCTGTTCTCCAAATGTCGTCTTGTTATACCAACATCCCAGCACTTTTGTAAAGAAATAATTTCACCAATAATCTTTCCCTATTTCAGTTTACGGGTTTTTGTGCATGTGCTTCTCAGACACTCAGGACATTTTCATATTGTTGATTGATTGGAATAAGACAAAACTGTGTTATATCATTATTTTACTGCGGTCACGTGTGTTTGAATTGCAATTCGCAATAATTTACAAAACAGAATGTTTTTTTTTTTTTCCTTTTTCCCCCCGGAGACTGTATTTGAAAACACATTAATTTAAAATTCTTCTCTTGCCCAGTCATTAATTATTGTTTCTTAATGTATTTCTTAATGTGACGTGTTTTTCCTGCATTTCGAAAGAATTGGATGTTTTAGTGCTGTTCCTAAATAAGTCATTAGGCACCAGTTTCTGTGCAAACTGTTTAATGATTTACATGAAATGAAAATTAGATTTAATCAGATCTGTGAGTCCTGAAGCTTCTATCCGCCTTTCCTCTTCCAGGGGTGGCAAACTGAGGTTTCTAGATAGGAAAAAAACGCTGATAAATTCACTAAAATACTGTTAACTCGGTAAGTGGGGAGAAAATCCTTCACCATGATCTCCATCCACATGTGAACAGGATCGGGGAACAGAAATGATATTGGTGCTTTTTTGATTCATACCATGTGTGGCAAAAATATTTGGGACATGATTCAAACCTCATTAGATGCTTTGCATTTAAGTGGAAAAGAATCTACGGGCAATTTTTTGCAGATAATAGTAAAATTTGTATGCGCGATATGAGAAAAATCAGGGGTTAATATTCTGAAGTTACTTTGGGCTGAATGAGGAAAAGGCCGGTTAGTTGCAGTCATAAACAAAGTTGTAGTCACTCGGTTCTTTGGGAATTGGAGGTGGAGCTTCGGGAATTTTGATGTTCTCAAGGTCCAAGAGGCGGAGTTTCATTTCCATGCTGAGCAGGATTTCCACATCAGACTTGGTGAGGTCACTGGTCAGCTCCTTCCCCAGTAGAATGTTCAGCCCGTCTATCCACACACAGTACTGCAACGTAAATGAAATGCTCATAAATGGTCGTTTAATTAGGGTGAAATACACAATCTAAAGCTTTAAAAAAAAAAAGACAACGTAGAGTCTTCTATTTAAAACATGGTTTCATGATAGCGCAGCTTTGAAGCACATTTTCGCCGAAGGGTAGAGTTGGTGAAAAATATGAAAATCGAGCTGATTCATTCCTACCTCGTGTTTATTGGGAGCAATGAAGTTCAGATATTCATCTGAGTCATAAACGATGGAGAATGCCAGCTCCTGCGTCTCCTGCGCCTCCTGCAGTGAAACAGTCGGCATGGAAAATACAGTTCAGAGCTCCTCTTCTGACATAGCGCTGCCCCCCCCCCCCCCCCCCCCCCCCCCCCCCCCCCCCCCCCCCCCCCCCCCCCCCCCCCCCCCCCCCCCCCCCCC
>JAODKE010000146.1:5198273-5208883 GCA_026779605.1 Mormyrus hasselquistii
AAAAAAGAAAAATACGACACACTATACAGTCTGCTTGTAGAGAAATGGCAGCCTAAGAAACAGTCTTGCGATGGTTCGGCAACAGCCAGCCTGCATTTTTGCCTTCTAGGCTCTTACTCTTAAGAAACAGAGAATGCAGATAAAATCACCTTTACTAAACTTTGTTTTGGGCAAGGCAGAAAAAAATAAAGAACAGTGTATTGATTTATGTCTTGGTGAAGGTGCATTTTATAGCCATTAAAGGATCTGAGTTCATACGGTGTTCATTCAAGCTAAATATCTAAACATCGTAGATTAACAAAATATGATTTACTATATTTTATTATTAATAAACCTCGATGCTGGTGCAGTGTTGCATTTTCCTGCAGACCGCTGGCTCCGAGTGACTGAGACCGTCCTGAATACTGAATACATGCACAGCTGTCTAGACAGATACTCTCTCGCTTCCAGTGCGCTGCTCACAGATTTCCTGCCAATTCAATACAAATTAAGTGCAAGCTCCTCGCAAGACAGAGTCTGTTCAGTGAAATGAAACAGTCCCTGAAACATTAAAACGCGATACTTAGACTGGAGGTCAGCTCGTTTCCCGCAAGAGAATCCGCGAAAAGCCCCGCGATGTATCTGAAAGGGCGGTAAGATTTCGTACCCAGAATATTTAAGAAACCATGGAATCATGGAGCACTGCTTGCACAGAGGACGCCTTGTTGAAGCCCTAACGACAAACATTGTGAGATGCTGACAAGAAGCCTGAGCTTAGCATGGCTCTGCGTCTCACCAATTATTGCATATGAGCATTAACACAACCACACACGGACATTACATATCTACCGGAACTTCAGTACGTGTTGCTTCCTGAAGAAAAAAAACAACTGCGTTTTTAAACGGTTATATAAAATGTGAATCATGGAACATTACAGTATGACTGCTTGCAGTGTAAAGTAATATTTATCATGCATCGATGCTGGACTATAGAACACGGAATACCAGCATTAAGCACTGGTACATGATTTTCAACATGAAATGCATTAATGGAATAACAGGCAGAGTTCTAGCAAATGATGCTTATCTTAACAGGCTTGTCTTTTGGTTCAATAGCTGGCAATACCACAAGAATAGCAACTGAAATGACGGTCACTGTCCCCCAGCCATCATACAGCCCTGGCAAACACAGGCCCAACAGCATACAGCTTGGCGTGTTTTGCGGGAATTGCTACAAATCTTTTCATACCACTTTTAAAAACAAATAGTCCGATCCTTTCATATGTAACATGCTGTTTAAATATAATATTTAAATGATGATTATAATATAATACACTTGTTGGGTTAAAATATCTACAACCCACATTATAAATGTATTTAAAATAGCGGCATGTAACTGAGGACACCTAAACAGTAATGTATCAATCAAGATTTTTATTACGGATGTTAGTACATGAATAATAGTACTATTCCAATAATATGCTAGTAAAAATACAACCTCATAATATGCACATATATGTTAAATCAGGCGTGGGCAGTCTTATCCAGAAAGGGCTGTCAGGTATATGGATTTTCAAAGCAGCTCCCTAATTAAGGACTGATTGGCTGAAGAGTCCTCACACCTGGGTTTGAACAGCTGACCTAAAGGTTACCCCAAAAAGCTACATACACCCCAGCCCTTTGCGGATACAACTGCACCCGCCTTGAGGAATCTGAATCAGAATCTTTTTTTTTTTTGCCAAGAACAGAGAAGTACAAGGAATTACTTTTGGCACAGTTGTCATGGCTTAAGAAAATTAAACATACAACTAAAAATCTAAATACAAAGACGGTAACTGATGAGATGTTCTCTAACTGCCGATTGCTTAGTAGAGATGCAGCCCCGTGCAAAACAATGTCCTCTTAGGCCAGAGAGAAGACAAGCCTCTGTCAGCGTCAGTGCCATCAAATTAGCAACCCTCTCGCAGTCAAAACACGGCTGATATTTCTATGAATGCCCTCTCCGACAAAGCCGGATGGAAGAAACACAGCAGCTCCATTCTGATTTGGTCTTCCAGAGATTCACTTTTTCTCTTGTTCCTTCTCTCTCCATAGGGTTGTTACCATATTACCAGCAACATCATTACACACTCTTGTGCTTGGAGTAGCCCTGTAGCACTAACTATACTGACCTCCTGTTACTGCTGCACTACTTCTGCTGTTTTAAGAAAAGCGGCGGTAACAGGGAGCATTTTGCAGGGATAAATAAGCATTTGATATATTTGTCTTTTTCTAATTCTAAATGTTCACATATATATATATATATATATATAAAATTGAAAACACACATCTGTATCCTGGTAGATCTAAACAATCATTGCTGTAATATATTCTGTACATAATGGCATACAAGATGATGAAATTAACAATACACTTATTATCATTTTTATTTACGATGATGATGATGATAATAATAAGAAGAAGAAGAAGAAGAAGAAGAATACACTGACAAATTACATCAAAGAATGATGGCACATTAGTATGTAAGAAACAGATATTTTTAAATAATCTATGAACACGCTTTTTATTTTTTACAAGGCATACATCTGTCTGCTCTGTTTAATGAGGTGTTTAGGTTACAATAAGCCCTTTTTTTCATTTGAAAAAAGAACGTCTAAGCAAAGCACAACGTTCCCATAGGAACCCTAATTATTCCACAGAAATGTATAATTTACTTACATGCAAACGTTACATCCATTTTTCACTCCTTTGCCCATGCAATAACATGTCTGTGCCAGTGGAGAAGAGGCAATAAAAGATCGCGACTCCAAGGGGTGAGGAAACGACGAAAGCAGGTGGCAGATGGTTGAAGGCTGAGCTCTGTAGCAGAAATGGAGCTCAGTTCGGCCATGTGCAGTGAGCATCTCATTCACGGAGCATCTCATTCACCTCACTAGAGCATAACTGAAGGCTGGAGAATGAGCGTGGGGCTTTGCTTATGTTTATAAGGACACCGAAGTCTGATTGGACGTGTGCCTCGGTGACACTGCCCAATCGTGGACAGCCTGGGGGGTCATGTGACCCAGTGCTGAAAGCAGCGATGAGGAAGGGATGAGGAGATGTTTGCCGTTCTAAGGCAGGTTTCCTGCTTGAGCTCAACCCTTATACCAATCCGCCATAACATTAAAGCCACTGACAGGTGACATGAATAGCATTCATTATCTCTTTGCAATGGCACCTGTTAAGGGTATCATTGTATATTAAGCAAATGAATATCAGTTCTTCAAATGGATGTTTTGGAAGTAGGAAAAATATGCAAGTGTAAGGATCAGAGTGACTATGACTAGGGGCAAATTGACTAGATGACTCAGTCAGAGCATTCCCAAAATGGCAGGTCTTGTTGGGTTTTCCCAGCATGCAGCAGTCAGTACCCAGCAAAAATGATCCAAGAAAAGGCAATTAGTGACCAAACGATGCAGTCAAGGGCTCCCAAGGCTCACTGATGCATATGGGGAACAAAGGCTATCGATGTTCTGTTGGGAAACTTTAGGCCCTGGCATTCATGTGGATGTTACTTGACAGGGACCCCCCACCTAAACATTGTTGCAGACCAAGACACCTCTTCATGACAACAGTATTCTCCAATGGCAATGGCTTCTTTCAGCAGCACTTCGGGCGCTGCTACACTGCAAAAATTGTTCAGAAATGGTTTGAGGAACAAGTTCAAGGTGTTGACTTGGCTTACAAATTTCCCAGATCTCAGTCTGATTGAGCATCTACAGAATGTTCTGGACAAACAAGTCTGATCCATGGAGGCCCCACCTCGCAACTGGCATGACTTAAAGGATCTGCTCCTAACGTCTTGGTTCCAGAAAACACAGGAAGCCTTCAGAGGTCCTGTAGAGTTCATGCATGGACAGGTTAGAGCTGTTTTGGTGGCTTGAGGAGGACCCACACGATATCAGGTAGGAGGTCTTAATGTTATAGCTGATAGGTATATATATATATATATATATATATACGTGTGATCTATGCAGATGTATAAAATTGACATTTTCTAGACGTGAACTTTTATAATAATCTTAGCAAAACATCTTGCAAGGAAAACTGTTACTGCTATACAGTACATGCTGCTGCAAAAACTCACAGCCCCACCAGGCGCACCATCTTATTAAGCAAGAGCAAGAAAGCAGTGATTATAATTCAGTCGCCATGGAAACCTGTTACATGTGGCCCATTAGATTTTGCCTGCTAAAATCAGAGCTGGAATTACCTGTACCTGCCCCATCTATCCTAGTGCAATCACGGCTACTAATTATGCAAGCTTGGCAAGAAAATGGAAGGTACTGGAAAAAGCTGAAATGGCTACTGAGAAGCAAATTAGCATTACATGATTATATGATGTCATGAGTGTCATGTATGAAAAAGGGCGATCCATGTGCAACCTGGCAGGCACTGAAGGGGATTATATTATATCCAGAAGCACACAAATACAATAAACTCAAACATTAACACCGGAAACTTCTACAACCACAGTAATGACCAAGCTGGGGAATCAGGTATTTTTTTATATATATATATATATATATATATATATATATATACGTCATAGCAGTCGTCATATTATCCAGCTGCAGTGAATCCATTAACAAAGTAGTTACATGGGAACCAGAATTCCAGAGAGGACTCGCATAATCATTAGTTTTTTCTTCCAGTTACCTCCAGATCGTGCCTTTTTTTCCGTGATCTCGAGATAAATCACTAGTAAATTTTCTCGTGGTCACCCAACGAAAATGAACTTATGATCTCGAAATAACAACTGTTGTATCTCGAGATCACAACATATTTCACCCATGGACCAACGCATCTCATTTTACCTTGATCATGGACTGATCATGGACTGTCACTGTCAGAATGAGCAGTACTGTATGTATTCAGCACTCTGCAATAATCATATTAGTGTTTGTCACTTGAGAAAAAGAAGACACTGAATCACAGCTTTGAATTAACTTTCCAATAAAGAGAAATGTGAAATAACGTTGAGTAATCGAGAATGCATAATTACAGACCGCTAAGTAACAAATTATTACTCACTAGATCCTCACTAGAGAGTTAAGGGAACTAATGCACAGAAACAATATATTTTGGGTAAGACTTAGGCTAATTAGCTCCTTCGTTACTCCGTTCAAACAAGGAGCTTATGTCAATAGCACAGTGCTGTGTGTTGTTGCTGAGTGCCCTTTCTGGGTTTTGGTAGAAACAACTTAGTATTGTAGTACTAGATTAATCAAAGAAAGCAAAGGCAAATTTTGATGTATGTGAAACAATATAACCTTCCATTTTCTTTCCACTGGCAGACAGGAACTGACCCATACCGTGGAGAGACTAGTTACAGCGTGGTTCCAGATTGCTTCGGTTTTCCACTGCAGAAGGGTCGACTCAGTGAAGGCGTTGCCGGGTTATAAAGTGACAGTGACATAAAACCGAAGAGACACTTATTTACTTATCACACGGTGTACATCATGATTTAGGCTACTGTGTGCAATTATTATTATTATTATTATTATTATTATTATTATTATTATTACTATTTTCACGCCCAATTGTCTGATCCTCCTGTGTGCCTTGCCCCCCCTCATTAACCTCGTGTGAAATCCAGATTGTTACCAGCTGTTTCTTGTTGTTTCCATTAAATCCTGTGTATTTCAGTCCATGTCAAAGTATGTATCCCCGGTTCCGTCTTCACCGTGTTGTACCTTGTCTGCTTGTTCTGCTAAATAAACCGCTAGTTCCTGGATCTCCGTCACACTGCTCCTGATTCCCTGTTCCCTGCTTACCTGCGGTCTGACAGTCAGACAGAATGACAGAACTCCAAGAAAAGCTACATACTGACTCGCACAGCCTAAAGTCTGGGAAGACCCCGTGGCTTGGGCTTTGGCTTCTCAAGGGGATGTCCCTGGACACCAACACGCATCTTGCAGGAGCAGTGCGCGAGAAGCTCCGGCAGCTGTTAAGGAGAGTGACTGAGGCAAGGACCCGGGTGGTACTGCTTAACAGTGAGCTGCACCCGGATTCACTGTCACACCTCCCCTATAACCCTCTACCTCAGCCAACAACAGTTCGCTAGCGAAAGAAGTTGAGAGGTTGGAGGTCAGAAGATGGACCAACGATCTTCTTAGGGGCTGTCTCCATTTCCTCTTCTTCCCCCGCTAGGTGTTGAGAGGAGCCCCTCCCAATTTTAAACCTAGCGGTGTTCATGCCAAAAGCTGCTGCCACCACTCCAGGGGTTAGCCTGTGACTTTGCGGCCAACACCAGCAGCACTACCTGGACAGCAGGACTTGCCTGGCTCTTAAAGGGGCCAGGTCTGTATGGGTGTCTAAAGTCCTTAAAGGGGCAATGTCTGCTATTGAGGTGCAGACCCTGGTTCCAGTGCTGGCGGATGATGCTCTAGCCCCTGCAGTTCCTATGTGGCAGATGATGCTCCACTCCCCGTGGTTCCTGTGCCGGCAGATGATGCTCCACTCCCCGCGGTTCCTGTGACTACTGTTCCTGCTCTGCTCCCCTGAGGTTTCAGTTTTCCCGGTTCCTGCTCTACCTCCCGAGGTTTAAGTTTCCCTGGTTCCTGCTCTGCCTCCTGAGGTTCCAGTTCCCCCGGTTCCAGTTCCCGCTCCTGAGGTCCCTGTTCCAATGTCCCTGGATCCCATCACCGAGGAGGACCCTGTCCCTGTCCCCGAGGAGGTCCCACTCCGACCACTGCTCCTTTCCCCTTAGGGGAGGAGGAGCATGAAAGGGACCACTTAGAGATTTCCCTGATGGCCTCACTTTGCCAGCTGTGGCTATGCCGTCACCTGCCGTGGCTTCACCTCCCTCCTCGTCTCCCCTGGTGCCCCCTTCGACTTCCTCCTTGCCTTCTCGGCCTGTCCTTCTGTTTGCCTCCTCACCCCCTATGAGGTCCCCTTCTGCTCCTACCTCACTGTTGCCGAGGGTTCCTCCGGCTCCAGCCTCGAGGTTGCCTGCTGCCCCTACAGCATGACTTAAAGGATCTGGCTGGTATTTCCTCAGGCTCCCTGTTTTCCCCTGTCCTATGGCTACCTGCCTCCTAGTCCTGTGCCCCCAGTGTCTGCTCCCCGTCCCTCCGTTTCTCCTTTGTTCACTCCTGACTCCTTCGTTCCTCCTGTTAGTGTTCCCCCCATGTCTCCATTCTTGGTGCCCCTGTGACTGTCTGCATTTCCCATGCTTTGTCAGTTGTTGTCCTGGTTGCTGCCTTTGTGTCTGTTCTGTTCCCGGTTCCTTGTTAATGGTTTTGCTTTTGTTTTGTTTTTGCCTGGAGGGAGCGCCTTTGGGGAGGGGGGGGGGCGTTCTGTCATGCACAATCATCCGATCCTCCTGTGTGCCATGCCTCCCTCGTTAACCTCATGTGAAATCCCGATTGTTACCATCTTTTCTTGTTTCCATTAAGTCCTGTGTATTTAAGTCCACGTCAGAGTCTGTATCCCCAGTTCCGTCTTTGAAGTTTTCACCGTGTTGTACCTCGTCTGCTTTTTCTGCTAAATAAACCCCTTGTTCCTGAATCTCTGTCTCCCTGCTCCTGATTATTATTATTATTATTATTATTTTATGCTAATTTCAGCTAGCGAGTCTGTGAGAATCACCATGTTATTAAAGTATCAAACGCTAGCAGAATTATCATTCACTTATATAAATTTTGATTATGAATCCATTCCGCTCAGCTGTTCTATACCCTTAATGTTTTGATGAACTTTTTTGTTTTAATTAGTATATCGTTGTTGAATATCTATGTAAACAAAACTGGGCTGTTTTTGGCCCTTTTTTGAGCTTTATAGATTTGATGTATGATTTGTTTATGTATACTTGTGCATCTTCTTTGACAGCTTCAGAGTTCATTTAAACCAAAGCATATATACAATTTCGTGTCTTTGTCAAGTCAGCATCGCACCAAAAAAAATTAACCTCAGTCATATTTTGGTAGATGTTTAGAGGACCTCAGACCATCCACCACATCTAGCAGTGACCCAGAAGTTATAGGCTGTGCTTTAACTACATGCAGTAATCGTATAACAAGCACTCAGAGATGTGATCTGGTTCTCTGCACTTTTAGAGAAGTCCTGATTGGCAGGGTAGTGTTGGCCGTGAAGACTTCGTAATGGAGGCTCCCTCAGTGCCTTCACTCCATCTGTGTTTCACGCTGATTTTACAATTGTTCCTTTAACCATCATGTTTTCCACAGGGAGGTCCCCTCCCACCTGTCCTGTCCCATCCCTCATCCATCCATTATCCTAAAGCCTTCACTGCAGAAAAAGCTTCTGCACACTGGCAGCGTGCACAGCAAGTAGACAGCAGGCACTCCGATGCCTACCTTCACAAACGATACACATCACCTTCATCTTTTGTGCAAAGTCAAACAAGAGCCATCTTGCTACAAGTTTAACCACAGTCAACAAGGAACCACCCCATCTTGCATACAGTTTTGAATTCCTGCAAACATGTAGGTGAGATTTCTCCCAAATGTCCTGTCTGGGTCTTCAGGCTATACCCAGTGGCATTTTCTGTGTAAAATGTAATAGCTCTTCAAAATACACAATAACAACATTTCACAGTATAATGCCTTCAAGCTACAGCAGAATAAAATGCCAAATGAAGTAATCTGACAGTCACTTCAGCGTACACTTCATCAAGGCTCCTGTGAAATTAGTGATGGACCTTCCCAGAGATGATGATCAATTGTGAATGGATAAGCAGTTATACGTGTGTGTGTGTGTGTGTGTGTCAAACAGCGTACAGCCAGGAGAAGGTCTGCTGTTGGCTTTGGAGACTCCATGACAGTAATAATCATATTAGTGTTTCAGCTACATGAATCCTCTCATTCAGACGAGACTCAGCTCTTTTAGGTGCTCGAAGCTCTGAGTTTATTGAGAAGACGGACATGGATGCAGGAGAAATGAAAAAATTTAGATTAGATGACAGTTGTCATGTTAATGGAAAATGAGGCCCTGGACAAATACGAATTAGGGAAAAGGGGAGAGAGTTACCTTGGGGGTTTGATTTTGCAAAAGCAGGAGACATTGAGTGTTCACATATGCACAGCTGATAGCGTGTACTTGAATGATTTAATGGCATCATAAAAAATGCAGAAAATGTCTAATGGTTCTGTACCAACAAGTGTTGTATTTGATGTAATTCTTTCATTCTCTTCATATCATAATTGAAGAAATGGAGAAAAAAAAGACATATATATTTGGATACATTTCAATATATATGGTTCTTTGGGGAATTCAAGCAGCTCCTTAAACAAGCAGAAGAAGAAGCACATTATTTTCAAAAATACTCCTGCAGTGTCGGCCCTGAGCCCAGTGGAATAGCGGCTCTGGGTTCCACACTCCCACACATGCTGAATATAAACGCGCTGTGAAAACCGATTAGAGCACGAGGCAGCATTACATGCCTGCACTTTTGCGTTCTCACCACGTCCAGGCGGCTCTCCCCCATTCTCCCGTGGGAGAGAAAAGCATTCCACCGAATCTGAACTCCATCTCCTAAGTGTCATGCCTCCGATTTTATTCTTTTGTAGCTCGATGATTACATATTGTGGCTGCTTATCCCATTAAATATGTGTTGCTTTGTAAAATATGTGCAACATTTGTGAAACCCGTAGTGCTGACAGAGCTAAAAATGAACACGTAATGCAGGTCTGCTTAAAAAATTAAATAACCAGAGCGCAAAGCCAAAAAACAAGGTTGGGTTTGGCCATTTATAGACCTATTGCAATTGCTTTCTTTTCCATGTTATCTTCTACAGTGTCTGCCACTTGTCCTGTTACATCCTACGTAATTAACTGAAGTTACAAAAGGAGGAGGATGAGATAACTGAGCTACTGACTGGTGGGTCACTACATTTTGGAGACACTTCAATAGAAACTGTGTCAGCCGAAACCTGTCAAGACCTGGTGTCTAACACAGCAGTGACACCTAGAGGGGGCGGAATGAACACAGGAATTTTCCAGAGAAATAACACGATGAATGGAAATCAGAGCGTGTCTGCCTAGTTTCATTTCATACGTGCGTGAACTTATTTCACAACTGCGGATATAAATTTCTGAATGCAACCAATGGTTAGGGCTGCACTACTAAGATCTGAAAAATATCAGTGCTCTTCTGAAATTCTACAATAAGGGTGCCATGTCTTGTATCACTGCAATGCATATATCCCATTGATTTCTGTTTGCAAAAGAAGACGTTATACATGCACATGCCTTTTTAATGACTTTTCGTAAAGTTTAATCAGTTAGAGGCTTGGGTAAAAATGTAGCAAAGGAATCATGTAGACTAAATAATAAATTTCTCTCCTCAGCTGAGCCAGACTTTGTTTACTCATATAATCAAAGCGGTAACACTTTACTTGACGGGGCACAAATACTTAGTAATACTCAGTTACTACTGAAGCACAAATCATGAACAAAATCACGAACAGATAAAGTTATAGTATGAGATATGTATTTCACTTGGGTTATTCACGACTTGTTCCGTTTGCCATACAGCAATACAGGCAGACAGAGACGGATTATGGGTTGTGTGGGCCCCTGGGCAAAACCTTCACGATGCGCTGCCCCCCCCCCCCCCCCCCCACCCCCACC
>JAODKE010000146.1:5214486-5253984 GCA_026779605.1 Mormyrus hasselquistii
AAAGCCCTACATGTGTGTTGGTGTGATGGAGCGGGAGGAGGGAGTCATTTAGGGATGGGGAGGAAAGGATCGAGGGGTTCAATCTTTGGAACTTGAGAAGTTTTCCAGAAAAGGTTACAGACAGTTTAATATTTGTGTACAGCAACTGATATTACCTTAACTGTTTAGGGTTATTAAAATGGTGCCATTTGTTGCTTTGATTTATTGATTTTTTGACCATTTTTGGATTTGATTAAATACTTTGGTTTATTACAGAAATAAATGCTAACATAGCAAATCTGGTTAACCACCCCAAGAAGCAAATTCGACAGTTCAAACAATTAAATTGAATATTTGTATCTGTCCTCAAACTCATTTTCACAATTAGAGAAAATTGATATGTTACAATGACTATGCGAGATTGACCCATAAACACCCCTTTGCGTTAATTCTTCATTAATTTAGGGATCCAATAATATTTACGATTCCAAGTTTTAATTTTAGATGTGATTAATCCTGATAGATCACAGAAAACCATGCAATTAATAAATTGTGTTTTAATAAATTCACAGCCCTAGTATTTAGTACATTTTGAATTTCTTGCTTTATTTGAATCCATAATAAGAATTTTCATTATTAATTATAACGCAATACATTGCAGCTAAATTAGTTTTACAGTGATTGCGTAACTCAGGTAATTCTCCAGTAAATGCCATGTTCAAACTTCAACTGGCTTGGATTACACAATAGTGGAGTTTCCAATGCAATGGAAGAAATCATTAAATATGGTAATTAAGTCTAAAAAACATTTATCATCAAAAATAAAAAAAACACAATTTATCGTAGGCTGATGGGACCTCGGAAACTTACTTTTTGCTATTTGCAGGCTATTCCTTTGTGAACATTTCAATTTGTAAACATGTTTGTATTGCGCAGTCGTGAAATACTTGTCACAGAGTTGTGGAAGCTTTTTTGTGGGATCTGTGACTTGCTTTGCCAATATAAACAGTGACATCATTTTATGGAGGATAGCCACAAAGGGAATGAAATAAAATGGCCAAACCTGCACTTGCAAATCAGTGTCTCTCGACTTTGCTACACTGCACACTGAAACACCACAGCAGCAGAAATGTTCCACAGCAAGATGCCGATCAGCTTGGCTCTTCTCGCCGTGCTGGCCGCGATTGTATATGCTTCCTCCTCTGGTGGTATGTTTTTTTGATATTTGAAAAATATCATTCTTAAATGTCTTAAATGTTTGCAAAAACAAACCTTGTTTCTGTTCAGGTGGACCTCACACGTATGACATATCCACTCAGAGTGGTCTTACGAAGCTATACAATTCGCCGGTGTTTTTAGCAGAGAAAATGACACGGCCGCTGGGTAACTCACCCGTCAAATTAGGATGGTTAAGCCACTCAGGAGTCAGGTAAGTGTGAACACTTTTTTTATGCTTTTTTGTTTGCTTTTTAAAAATATTTGGGATTTTATTTTGCTAACTGGATGTTATAAAATGTTTAATTAAATTGCTTACATGATATCTCTCTATATATTTTCCAACAGCCAATCCCAGTCAGGCTTTTAGGGGATTATATCATCAGTTTCATGCAAAATTACAATACATTTTTGATATAATAGACATTTCCTAATATATGTGTCATTGTTTTAAATATATTTTTAAAATACATAATTTGTGACAAATATGACTATACCACACTCTAATTTGCTTAATCATTTGATGCTTTTCAGAGTCACTTTGGGTGATGGACGTCAGTGGCTGATCCATAAAGGAAATGATTTTGGAAAAAGTTCCCAGACAGTTGTAGTAGATGCCAGACACATGGGTAACAACTGGGAGGTAAGGACACTACTTACACTGAAGAAAAAAACTTCTTTTGTTCCATAATTCTGTTTCAAGCATCTCTTGCAACAACGTGAAGAGTAACAAAGTGAATGAATGAAACAACTTAACATTAAAAAAATGAGAATTGAGGAACATGAAATGCATAAAGGTTAAGCTTTAATGAAAATAAATTTAAAACACATCTTTAGATGACTGTAATTCTTTTAATGATTATTCATTCAAAATTCTTTTCAAACTCCATCATGCACAGGTAGTCGAGAGAAAAAATTTCTTTGGCACCAAGAAGGTGGATGATTTTGTGAAGGTTTCGGGTACTGGCTATCAGTGGATATTTAACAACTGTCACATTGGAGCTAATAGGATGATGAGGCAATAAGGCAATATCAGAGCTTTTCTGTTGTGGATCAGTAATATGTTAATTTACATCATGTGATTTCATGTTTGTCCTTTAAAAATACAATGCATGTCATGTATCACTTTGTCATTAGTCTTCATATGTGTGTACTTTTCAATGGACTTACTACACACTTTTCTGAAATATCTTATGCTGAAGAATAAAATTCTTATACAGACAAACACAGATCTGTTAAGTGTGTTTTTTACAAGAGAATCCGAGTTACCCGCTAAAAAATGTCAGCTGGATTTCAAGTACTTTTAATAGATAACTACTTTTAGTAAACTAGGAAACTGTAACACTATATTTATCTACTAAAACCAATAAACTAAATTAAATATGTTCTTAAATTATGACGACTGAAGATTATTTTGACACACCATCTGTCTAGCTAAGCAAACATTAAAGTAACAAGTTCGCTAGATAGCTAGCTGGCTTGCTGAATTAGGAAAAGTGCACATACTCACAGGCTAGCTATCATGCTAACAGTACACAGATATTAAGGACAGGGTTTACTTTATGTTGACAGCTTCTTCTGTCATTTTCGGTGGATGGGAAAAACTCTGCATAACATTTAGCAGGGACTTCAGCTGAGAAATACAGCTGACTGTCCCTGCTGGGCCCGAACCTATTCAATATGGCTATAAGCAACTGGCCATTTAGCTCTTAGAAGTCAGCTTTATCAAGCTAGCTGACATGCTAGCCGGTTTCCAAGCAGCTTTGACCTGAGCACAGCCTTTAACACAGAGTTCCAAGGAATCCCTCTCTCAAGACCCAGTGACCTGGGCATTAGGGGAACCACCATGTACCTGTTTTCATTGTTCCCTGCCAGACAGTAAACATTTCCATCTCCGGCTACTTATCATCCTCTCTGCAGTGACACACGAGGTCCCCAAAGGTTTAATTCTTGGGTTACTACTCTCCCAGCTATACATCCTCAACTACGGCTACAATATTTGTTAGTTTAATCTCAATTTCCACAAGAATACCAAAGATACCCAGATCTGCCTCAGCACTAAATCGATCTACTCACCACCCTTGTTCAAAACTGAAACATGCCTATCCACAATTAACTGTGAAACTGTATTGGACATTGTCTTGAATTCTATATCAAAATGGCAAAGTCATGTGACCGCACTTAAATATACATCGATCAACCATAACATTAAAACCACTAACAGGTGAAGTGAATGACAATCGCAATAGAATGGTACCTACTAGCCTGCTACTATACAGTATATTAGGCAAATAAACAATCAGGTTTTGAAGTTGATGGGTTACAAAGAGGAAAAATGGGCAAGCGGAAGGATCTGAGTGATTTTGACTTGAGCCAAACTGCAATTGCTGGATGACTGGATTAGAGCGTCTTCAAAATGGCAGGTATTGTGGGGTGTTCCCGGTGTGCAGTGGTCAGTACCCACCAAAAGTGGTCCAAGGAAGGCCAAACGGTGAACCAGTGAGGGGGTCATGGGCGCCAAAGCCTCAGTGATGCACATGGGGAGTGAAGGCTAGCCTGTCTGGTTCAGTCACTCTAGTTAGTGTAGTTTAACTGTTTAGTTTAGTGTAGGTTAATTAAATCGCTGATATAGTTAATGCCGGTTGTGATGGAAAGGTGTCAGAACACACAGTGCAACAGTGCAAATCTAATCCATGGAAGCCTCCCCTCACAGCTTACAGGATTTACAGGATCTGCTGCCAACATCTTGGTACCAGATACCACACAACACCTTCAGAGGTCTTGTGGAGTCCATGCATTGACAGGTCAGAGCTGTTTCAGCAACAAAAGTGTGGCCTACACAATATGCTATGGCTGATCGGTGCAACTTTAATAAGTCTTTTAGCATTTTATAAAAGTATAAAAATAGTATGAAAGTATAACAAATAACAATCAAACATATACAAAATCTTTAATGTCACGGAGGTTCTCAAATAACAGAAAATCTCATAACAGACGTCAGGGGTATTAAATCAGTGTTTATTGAATATGCCTTAACTAACACCACATACATTCTGTTTATCCATGTTTCTTCAAGACAGTATCCATGGAGCATTAATTGGCCACTGGATGTTTCCGAGAAGCAGTGTTTGGAAACTAATTTAAATTATCTCTATCTATCCGAAGCCCCATTTTTGCAATCACTATATTCACCAGTAGGGGTCAGTAGTGTATATTGTGCTAAATGAGGGTTCCAGTAATGAACACTTTGGCGAATCACAAGGCTGGAAAGCCTCGGTGCTTTAGAAAACCTCATCACTCCAAACATTCAACCGACCGATTTTTACATTACATGAAAACTGATTCAAAAATTCTTAGCGACAATACCCCCATAGCAACTTCGGACGTTGTCTCGATGATGGTCACGTGACGCGGGCGTTCCGGTGTCACGTGAAGGGTGTACGTACGTCGTGACGAAGAGAAACGTGCGGCGTGACGGCGTTGTGTTTGGGTTGGGGAGGGGGCTGAGGTCTCATACAGCAGAAGAATGGAGAGAAGGCTGAGTTTTAAAAATAACAGCCCTCTGTAATGAGTATGTGTCCAGGTAAAGTTTCGCGCTGTGTGACCCCGCGAATGAGGTGCGCGTATTACCTTCCTTGGGCCGGATAGCTGCTTGGTAACCGGCTAGCATGTCAGCTAGCTTGATAAAGCTGACTTCTGAGAGCTAGCTAGCTAGCTAAATGGCCAGCTGCTTATAGCCATATTGAGTAGGTTCGGGCCCAGCAGGGACAGTCAGCTGTATTTCTCAGCTGAAGTCGCTGTTAACTGTTTTGCCCATCCACAGAAAATGACAGAAGAAGCTGTCAACATAAAGTAAACACTGTCCTTAATATCTGTGTACTGTTAGCACGATAGCTAGCCTGTGAGTATGTGCACTTTGCCTAATTCAGCAAGCCAGCTAGCTATCTAGCGAACTTGTTACTTTAATGTTTGCTTAGCTAGACAGATGGTGTGTTGTCAAAATAATCTTGAGTCGTCATAATTTAAGAACATATTTAATTTAGTTTATTGGTTTTAGTAGATAAATATAGTGTTACAGTTTCCTAGTTTACTAAAAGTAGTTATTTATTTAAATTACTTGAAATCCAGCTGATATTTGTCCGCAGGTAACTCGGATTCTCGTTGTACTTCCACTAAAAATATTTGATTAAAAGCTACTGTTTGTTACAAGTTGAAGATAATTTCAAATTGCATCCTTAAAAATAGACTTCTTTGTGCAAGAAATGTACATATTTTCTTTCTTCTTCCTTCATCTTCACATAAAACTGTGAATTTTAGTCAATAACTAACCCCCCCAGGTAATGCATTCCAGTGTCTGATGCTCTGTTTTTGTGTGTACAGTGTGAAAGAATATTCTGAGATCTGAAAGAAGATGAACAAAAAGCCGCCTATTCGCCCAGGAATCACATTTGAGGTTGGCGCTAGAGTTGAAGCTCAAGACTACCTACAAAAATGGTAATAATTAATTGTAATTGCTCTGTCACTATTGTTTTTCAGAATTTCTGATAACATCTGTACTGTCAATGCTGTCACTAGATGTTTGAGGTGCGTCATTTTCGGTGCTTATGGTGCTTAAATTTGCCGTGGTGCCAGGTATCCTTCACGGATTGAAAAGATTGACTACGACGAGGGGAAGATGCTTGTTCATTTCGATCGCTGGAGCCATCGATATGACGAGTGGATTTTTTGGGACAGTGACCGGCTGCGACCGCTCGAGAAGCCCCCGCTTCCCAAAGTGGCACAAAAAGACGAGGTGGAAATGCCTGTATGTTTTTTTTTCTTCTCCTTATATTCTGTCCAATTCATAGCAGCAGCTGGACATGCATTATGAATTTGACCAATAACTGTCTGTCCCCCTGAAAGGTTAAATGATGAAGTCCCTTGGAGAAAATGGGTTTATATTCACTAGAATTGAACTCTGTTTAGTTTGTCAGTTTTTTGTTTTTTTTGTATGGTAAAATAGAGCAAACACTTTGCATTTGAGTGTAATTGAGTTAATGATATTTTAGATGATGAAGAATGTATAATATCTGAATTAATTGTCTGTATATTTATTTCATAAACATTTCATCCAGGAGAGTCTCAGTGAGATTAGACCATCTCGTCTTGCTGAGCTTCCTGGGAGGTCGGAGAACACAGAGGACCAAACAGAATTACACCAAAAACAAGTAATACACTCCATTAAAACATTGGCACTAAGCCACAATCCTCATCAGTGTATTGGAAGTCTGCATGTCCAGGCACTTAGAAAAGCACAAGTCAAGATATACAAGTACCAAGGCCATTTGTAACTGGTCCTTTGTTTCGTAAGCTTGGTAGAGATGACATCTATGCATCTTACGATATGGTTTAGAATGTGCCACTCATGTTTGGCCATGCAATAAATTCCTCTAGATGACATGCCTGACATCATTTTTGTGGTTAAGAATGTAGCAAAGTAAGTGGTAGGTTTATTCAGTTAATTCCCTTGTATTATTGTAATGCCGATCTGGTCAAGCCCACATACTTGCGAAGAGTGAGTCTTCTGTTGGTATGGTTTCTTTTATTTTGTGACATATTCCTTGTCATCTTACTGCAGTCCTTTACTTTTTAATATGTATTTATGTGTTTGCTTTTATATCTTGCACAGGATTTAAGAGATGGCGAGGAGGTTCTGGCTCGCTGGACAGATTGCCGTTACTACCCAGCCAAAATAGAGAGTGTGAACACAGACGGTGAGTCAGTCATTTAAATTAGTAAATATATACCACAAAAGGTGGGAATTTCAACTTGTCTATAGGTACCTTAGTCTGGTTACGAACAGTTTTATTGTTCGTAAAAGGTTCCCTCTTCTGATCAGTAAGATGCTTGCTGTTTTTTTTCTTGTCTGTCAGGTACTTACACAGTGCAATTTTATGATGGAGTTATTCGATGTGTAAAACGGCTGCATATAAAATCAATGCCAGAGGATGCTAAAGGCCAGGTAAGTTCACTAGAACAACACCAAATATACAGCATTTACAAGTGTGCAAAACATTGTTGCAGTAGGTCGTTTTGTGTGGTCGAAATTACATTTTGTCTTTCACTAAAAATGCATTTACTTAAAGGGGATTTTCACCAGAATTGTATCGTATGTTGTTCCTTGTGTAGTATACCAGGGTTTACGTCTAGTACTCTATCTCATTTGTTCGTGGAATTCACTTTTGGAAATTAGATGGTTGAATCAGGCATCCTTTATTTACTAGCTCGGCCTCTTAGAGAGTGCCACCTAATTGAGGACCATCAGCACAACCTGGATCAAAGCGTGATTAAATGACAGGATGTGTGACAGTGGTCTGACGCCTATTCATGCCTTCTTGAGGCCTGTGTAGCAGTTGGAGGTCTTACACCATTTATACCCTTTGCAGGCTTTAATTAGGTGGCATATCTACTTACCAAAGAACAGGAAGGGCTGGATCCGGAATGACAATTCACGGTTCACTGGCATTCTGGAGCTCAAGCATAGCATACTTCTTACTCTACTCCTACAATTAATCGATGCATTTAATGTTAACAAATGTTTTTAGTAAAATAATTGCGAAGTAAAATAGTCTTGTGAGTAACTTAAAAGAGTAGAAATGTATGCCGGTCACCTAGATTAGAGTTTATCTTTTTAAAAGCATTGAGATATCACAGGAACTGGAGATCAAAAGGAATGGGCACCCTTTTCTTTAAAGTAATTACCACATACATGCTATGTTATAAATACTGACAGACAATGAGAAATTCACACAGAGGGTATTCCCTTTAGCAGCAAAAACATACTGAGTGTGGCTATGTCTCCTGGCGACTTCTGTTGAAGATGAATATAATGCTATTTCCGTTGCTTACAAAAAAAGCGTGTTGAGAATTTAAATACTCATTAAAGTGAGGAGCTTTACGATTATTTTTCTTGTGCTTCTCCTTTAGTTGCCCGCATGTCACTCAGGGATGACCCTAACCCAGTAGTTACCCTCGTGTTATTTTGGGTCGCTCTTTGCAGCCATGTCTCTTTTGTCATGGTGGGTCCCCATCTCTCCCCAGGACTGGATCGCATTGGTGAAAGCGGCATCCGACGCCGTGAAGAGCAAGGGGACCTGCCGACCGCGTACGAGTGCCAACAGTAACAGAACCAAAGAGATGCGGGCGGTGCTGAGGTCAGACAGCGAGGCCGACGAGGCTCCTGAGGACGAGGAGCCCGACCCTGAGAAGCCCGGTGAGGGACCCTGGCAGCTCCAGATGGTTTTCTAGAGCATCACTCAGCTCCTCAGCAGAACAACTCGCATTCCTGTCTTTCTAGAAAGTTCTTGCGTGATACTCGCAGGTTGTGTGTGTGTTTGTAATGTTGATTAATGTCTGTAATGTGTTTAGAGAGCCTGGTCATGGAAGGAGAAGCCTGTCCGTCGCCAAAGGAGCTCGAAATGGTGAAAAAGAGAAAGACCAGACAGAGGAAACCGGTTAATGCAAGGAAAGGTCACCACAAAAAAGGTGCACTTAAAACTATTCGAACAATTTATTTGAAATTTCTGCAAAACAATGATACATATATATGATGTAGATATGTGTGTACGTGTTTGTGTACAATGTGTGTATTGGTGATTCTAGGCATCACAGTCTCGCAGTCAACAAGTGAGGAAGTAACAGAAGAGCAGCCAGATGAAGCCAGAGCCTCAGAGGAACCTCTGCATGTGAGAATCCTCATTACCGCTTCTCCTGCTGCTTGAGTTCATCAAAAAGCCACAGATTTTCCTTACTTTTCGTTGCGTTTACTTTCAGGCATCTTTTGAAGGAACGCAAAAAGCAGTGGTCGTGGGTGAGAGTGTGCCTCCCCCTCCTGCCCCAAGAGCTGCCCCCCCTGCCCAGAACACCCCCAAGCCTCAAAACGTGGAGCTGAAGCTGGACTCCAGCGGGAATGAGGGGCTAGGCAGGCTGTCCGCTGATGGGGAGGACGCCCCGGCCGGCAGCCCTGGGCTGGGCCCCGCAGAGGAGGCTCATGCTGGTGGGTGTGATGCTGATATCTCTGGTCATCCTCCCCCCCCCACCCAATTATTTATCAAACTTATTGCTGCTTCAACTTCAACTCTTATGCAGCATTAAGATCTAGCGCAGTGTTTCCCAATCCAGTCCGCTGGGTCCAGCAGACCGTCCATGTTTTAGCTTTGGAAAAGATGTCTACCCTGGACTAGTCCTGTATTTTGTTTGAGTAGGATGTGGTCATTGAGCTATGAATGGCCTGTTTTGGTGAAGAGGTGTGTAAAAGTGCAGGGAGATGGAGGCCAGGAGCGCGGTGCCATTCATTCATTCATTCATTCATTCATTCATTCATTCAGCTCAGTAGGCCTCTGTACCCGTGATGGGAAGGTCGCCGGTTCGAGGCCGGCGTCTGCACTGCAAAATAGTCACATCTGTGGGCCCTTGAGCAAGGCCCTTAACCCCCAGCTCCATGGGCATTGCTGTAGGTGGCTGCCTTTCACTGCCAAGCTTGCTGTCACCTGCGTATGTGTCTCTGTGTGTCACAGAGAGCAAGATGGGTTAAGCAAATAGAGAAATTCCCCAAGGGGATCAATAATGTGTCTATTAATAATAATAATAATAATAATAATAATAATAATAATAATAATAATAATAGTGTTGAACTTTAGTGAAAGGTTTTGGAGGCCTGATATATTTTGTCTGAGACTCTCCTAGATTAAATAAATATATAGACACATCTGCCATTTAAATTTTTTATTTTTTATTTTTTTTGCATAGTGGGGGCTGTTTCCATTGTTCCCAGCACACCACGAACCGCAGAGCGTCGCAGGCGCTCTCAGCGGCTGGCCCCCTTCTCGCCCGCCATCACCTTTGATCCGGTTGCCACAAGCCCAACCCCTCTCGATGGTAAGGGACTAGGTTACAGAGATGGGGCTCTCAGTGTGTAGCTCTTATCTGAAAGCACGCACACACTGGACAGAGAACGCCTGGCTCACTCAATTCCAGATAACACAAAATGCAATTTTGAAATGCCTGGCTTGAAATTGTCATTAATGTTAAAGCATTTGAAAGGGAGACTCTACTCAAGCATTCATTTTAAATCAGTGTTTCATACCCTGGTCCTGGGGGATCCCCAGACATTCCTAGATTTTGCTTCCTCCCGGCTTCCTGTCGGACAGTCTTCATTTTTGCTCCCTTTTGAGAACTGGGAGGGAGCAAAAACATGGACTGTGTGGGTCCCCGAAGACCGGATTGGGAAACACCGTTTTAAAGTAAAGTGGTACTTTGGTTTTCAGTACAGGACACATCCACTGTGGAGAAGAGTGAGTCACCCCCCGATGAGCCCGTGGTGGAATCGCCTGCGTCGGTGCCCCCTCCCCCACCACATCAACCCTCCCCCTCAGTGCCGGACAGGCAGCCTGATGGTGATGCATCAAGCTGTGGTGCAGCTGGAGAAAAGCCTGCTCCTCTGGCAGCTGGTAAACCCAGGGGCAAATCTAACCCTAAATCCTCAGCCGGCACAATGAACTTGTCACGAGTCTCATGAGATCACAATGAGCAGATTCTCTAGTATTGTACAGTATATACATTTATACATAGTATCTGTTTTTACTACAGATGTACTATTTGTCAATTTTCTACTGATGAAACTTCATAGTTACCTGTTTATCGATATGTGTGTGTATATACACACACTGGCACATGTATGTTTGTTTTTTTCTTTCAGAAATGGCTTTAGCTTTGGGAAGCCTGTGTAACCTTGCTATGCTGTGTTCTTTGGTACAGATGCTGGTTTGAAGGTTCCATCAAGAAATAAACAAAACAAGCACACTAGAGAGCCAAGTATGTGTCTGTGTGTCCTCTTTAAATGGCATAAAAATCTGAAGAATATTAAAAAGTCTCGCATTGACTAGCAATATGTTATGAAATTAGTGTGAGTTGACATTTGTTCCTATGTTTAATACTTTTTACCTGCTTTTGTTTCTTTTCGTCTAGTAATAAACCTAAAGAAATCTGAAGGCTGTACGTCCCCTAAAGAGCTACTCGTTGACTTGGACCACAACAAGTTCAAATGCAAGATTCCAGAATGTGGCAAGGCCTTCCGGAAAGCCAAGCTGCTGGATTACCATCTCAAATATTACCACAACACAGACAAGGAGGCGGAACTAGAGGCAGGCTCGCCGCCGGGGCCAGGCCGCAGCAGAACCGCCTCTACGTCCCTGCCGGCCACCAGCCCGTTCGAGCCTCTCGTCTGCAAGAGGCATCGGACCGTCTCCAGCTCCTCTTGTAGGTGGATGCTCCTCCTCCTAGTGTCTTTTGGTTCGGTTCATATTAAATGGTCATTTTTGGACATGTGGATGTACTGATAAAAAAAAAACAAAAAACAAAGCATGCACACGCGACATGTTCCCAGAATTGGTCATTGTTTGTGCAAATTATGAGATGCCACTTTGTGCATTCTCTGTTACACTGCAAGATTCTGTAATCCACTGTTTTGTCCCTCTAGCCCTGTCGCCTCAAGGTTGTGCCTTAGAGTTTGAGCCCTTAGATGGATATCCGAAACCACCCAAATTCAGTAAGAATTCAAATTCAGTACTCTCACTCAGTACGGGCATGACCGACATCTTGCTGGACTTTCCAAGGAAAGGCAAGCACTTGGAGTGCTTGCACGGTTATGACCCCAAGAAGGTCATCGAGAAAGACAAGACCCTACGCCCAGGTTTGTGACATATCTGTTTCAGGCATACCTAAAGGCATTCACTATTTTAATGCACATACTCATTATAAACAAGTGAAAGAGCTTATTCCACACATTGCTTTTATTGTTTTCTCATCTGCAGGGCTGATAAAGACTGAGAAGAAAACCAAGTTTGAAGAGAAGACTCAGCCAATAGGTGAGATTATAGATGGAGTTTGACTTTACAGTCTGTATAATGCCCGACACAGACTGCCCAGCTGTTAGTGTCTGCCAGCTGTCACTGCCTGCCCAAAAACAGGCTTCTTACTCACGGCTATTAACAGGAAAAAAGAAAGAGAAGGATAAGGATCGCAAAGACAAAAAAGACAAGTTTCCCTTTAGAGTGAAACAGAAGAAGAAGAAAAAGAAGAAAAAGAAATCCAAGCAGCAGCACGGTAAGCGGGAGCCCGTCGGTCTGTCCGCCCCACCGTCGTCCGTCCATGTCGAGAGAACACTGTCATTCATACCCCCCGAAATAGCCCCCTGCTCAATCCCCTGTCTGATCCCCAATCCAGGTTACGTGGGCTTTGAGGACCTGGCCTTCGTGCGGAGGTGCTCCTCTCCCCTGAAGCACTGCTCCAGCTCCTTCAGCCTGCCCGCCGGCCCCACATCCAGGCTCCCCAAAGCCATCCTGTCGGTGGACCTCACAGGCGAGGGTGAGAGGTCACCCATGCACTCTTAAAGAAGCCTTTTAAAATAGAGCAGATGAACAAATATTGCAGCAGAACAATCAGAAAGATGAGCCCACCTGGGTGAGATGTAAGGTGTTCATTCTCCGCAGAAATGTTTTTGCTAGTATTTGGCATTTGGGAGGGAACGCAGATATCGTAGGTTTGGCAAGCTGGCCCTTTCCTGGCAGTATAGGAAGGCTGGATTTCATGCTGGCAGGAATACTTGGATGTGGGGTGACAGTTTAGGCCCTCCTTCCCCCAGACCTATCCGACATGGACTCGCTGGAGGACTCCACCACTGAGAGTGCCCTCCTGAGCGGGGACGAGTACCGGGCCGAGGACAGCGCGGACCTCGATTCCCTCGCAATGGAGCCTTTCCAGGAGGAGGAGGACTACCCCAGCGACATCGTGCGCTGCGTGTGCGAGATGGACGAGGAGAACGGCTTCATGATTCAGGTATGAGGCCTTTATGGTAGCGCAGGTGACATCGCCGTGCTGCTGGTGTTCACCCTGAACCAGGCTCGCTTCGAATATGTAACCATAAACCAGGGTTGTGGGTTTGGGTCTCGTTTTGTGTTAGCGCGGGGTTCTTCTTGCAGTCTGAACTCGTGCTGTTGAGTTTACTGGTGTCTAAACTGCAACTAGTATTGTATGTGTCTATGTCTGTGTTAGGGTGCTTTTCCACTGCACCAGTGCCCGTATTCACAAAGCATCTTAAGGCTAAAAGTAGCTCCTGTATAATTACGCTATAATACAGTAGTGTACTTGAAATATAGCTTATTGAGGTTTCGTTGCTGCATTTCACTGACTCAGTCATTTTCTCTCAATATCAAATATAGACTCATCAAAGCTTATGATAAACTGCCAAAACTTTCTTTTTCCCGTCATGTTTTCTGTGCACGCAGCATTAGCCTCAGGTAGCTAGCCAGAAGCAGACAGGTTACCGCACGGCAAAGTAGGCCAATCAAAGTAAAGTAAAAAAAAAAACAAAACTGAAGACTGTAAGTGGAGTACTTGATTATAGTAAGTGAATTATTTAAACAGGGTTTGTACAGGAATGATTCTGTTCCAAGCTTTTTGATCCTAATAAACGTTGATCATTATAACCGTGATGACTATAGGCGGTTTCCACTGTATTTGTGTTTATGGAATGTTGCTTGTACATTTTCACGAGCACATACTGGCCTCTCATCTACCAAACCCTATGGTTATTGCGGGCAAACCTGTGCATGAGAACTGACTAACTTAGTAAAAGTTGCTCTCAGCCACTTTGTGAATCGGTTTTAGGACAAAACTCTTATTTAATTTTTTTTGTGTGATTTAGGAGTACGTTTAGTGGTAAGATAAAATACAGGCCCAGGTACTGTACTTTTGGTACTTTCAGAAGTACCAAAAGTATGGTACTTGGTGCTGTGGAAAAGCTTCCTTAGTCTTTGTGTGTGTCTGTGTCTGTGTGTGTGTCTATTTGTGTTAGTCTTTCTTTGTGTGTGTGTTCATCTGTCTGTCTTTGTGTGTGTCAGTCTATTTGTGTTAGTCTTTGTGTGTCCGTCCATCCGTCTGTCTGTGTCTTTGTGTGTGTCTGTCTATTTGTGTGTCTGCATCAAGTGGGCCCGTTTCCTGCCTGTTTCCCTCCATTTCCCCTTGCAGTGTGAGGAGTGCCTCTGCTGGCAGCACAGTGTGTGTATGGGCCTGCTGGAGGACAGCATCCCCGATCAGTACATCTGCTACATCTGCAGGGACCCCCCAGGTGAGAGGCGGGCCTCTCTCGCTCGTGCCCCACCTCGCCCCTTCACCCATCTGACTCTTGCATGCCCCCTTTGGCAGGTCAGAGATGGAGCGCCAAGTACCTTCGCGAAAAGGACTGGATGACCAAAGGACACATGTATGGCCTGTCCTTCCTCACAGAGAACTACTCGCACAGCAACGCGGAGAAGATCGTCTCCACGCATCGGCTGCTCTCTGACGTCTACAGCGTCAAAGAGGTGCTGCATGGACTGCATCTTAAGATGGATATATTACAGTGAGTCAGCCCACACTCTATTTCCTTTTCCCTCTGTCCAGCAGTGTTTCCACGCCATCACAGTGCGTGACAACATACAGGATTTCAAACGAGAAGTAAAACTAAATATACATTCTCTAAACAATATTCAAAACAAGCCACTCCTAAAAGTGATTAATAAATACGTACTATTATATAGCCTTTAACCAATTTTCTAGGCGTGAGTTTGCTGAATAAATTTTTGATTTACGGCCATATAAATCTGACCAGCATTTTCGTGTTATTGTCTTTTAATTTCCTAGTAACAAAATATTTTGGTTGCTTAAGGCTGCCAGTAACTGGCATCTGGAGTGTGTAACGAAGGCATCTGTTAATCTGAGATACAGATAAGTAAAATGCTGTCGGTGTTTACTAAATGTTAAAAAGAGTATGATACAGTCAGGAGTATGAATGTTGTTCACACATAACTCTGATTTACATATGAGTTTGTCTAATCTATTTATAAATCCTGCCAGAAGTTCGGTAGCCATCAAAACTAATTTCTTCTGTGAAGGAACACGCACGACCCAAACTTGCACTTGTGGGCCCAGTCGTGGTTGAACGCAGATGAGAAGCATTTGGCGGGCGGCTTTCGGGACTGCATGCACTTCCAAGAGCATTCTCCCGACGACGTGGACCAGGATTCCCACGTAGACACCTACATTGCCAGTGAGCACAGCTATCAGAAACCCTCAGGGCCAGGATCGGACCCTTGGCCCGCCATCAGGGAAGACGGGGCTTGGCTGGGGCCGGCCCCGATCAAAGAGGAGGAGGTAGAGTTAAATCAGCTCAAACCGGTGCAGTTTTGATCCCGGAGCTTTCAGTAGCAGTGATTCTGGCATTCCTAGATGGGGGTCGATCATTCCACCTGGAGGGGTGTCTTCTTGGTAATAGTAGTCATTGCTGAATCACGACCCCTTCTGTTGTTCCGCACACGCATTACATTCAACACATATCTTTCGGTAAAGCAGGTAAAAGCCTGATCTGCTCCCCCTCGCAGGAGAGGACGGCGATCAGCGTTTCCAGCTTCCTGAATGCCAGCGGCCCCGAAGTGTCTGAACAGGAAAGGAACTGCCTCGAGTGGCAGCTGAACCTGCTGACTCACATCGAGGACATGCAGAGCCAGGTGGCAGGCAGGATGGACCTCATTGAGAAGGAGCTGGATGGTAAACAGCTTCTGTAGATATATCTAAAACCACTATGACCGGCAGTGCATAACGGCAACTCCATGTCAAGGGCCCCCCCGAGAGAAAACGCCTTCTCTGCCCACGCAGTCACCTGTGGACTACAGATCGGGCTGATGTCACATCTGGTTGACGTCTGTGCAGTTAGTTTGTGAGCTGAACCCCTAGACAGAACGACCCTCCAAACTTACTACGTACGGATGGATGTTTTTTGGACCATTTCAGGTCACTGTTGGCAGGAAGCCAGGTAGATTGGGTTGGTTTTAGTATTATTACTTGTTTTTAAATCACTTCAGGGAAAGGCACCTGATTACTTGACTGAGTTGTTGACCTCAGTGTTCTGACTGGAACATGGTGCTGCAACATCTCAGCTGCTTCTAGATGTTCTGGCTTTCTCAGTCGCTGCCCCTAAACTATGGAACGCATTTCCCTTTCACATCAAACACCCTTGAAAGTTTTAAGTCTCTACTTAAGACACAGTTGTGCCTGACATTTATACAAAAAATGTGATTGGTCTCCTTCAGAGCGTTCATTTTCTTTTTTTATGGGAGTGAGGAAAGCATACATCCCAGGTGTACATATATCGCTGATTGAAATTCTGTTTATATCTAGCATTGACTATCCCAGCCTAGGCATCATAGCAACAGATCTACAAAACACTCAGGAATACAGCGACCATTTCACTTTTCACTCCACTGAGTTTTGTTGTACTCTACAAGACTTTAAAAAAAAAAAAAAAAAAAGTACAAAGTCATATAGACACTAACTTTAGAAGGGAAAATACAAAAGTGACTTTGTAGCGGCAACATTTTTCAGACTTTGCCTCTGGGAAGTTTTGAGCAGCACAAATGTGACCAGGACTTGAAAAATAGATACTTTGTTGAATTTTTTAAAAAAATTATTTATTTCAATTGCATGATTCAACAATTGAATATCACGTACCGTTATTGCTGAGTGACGCAGACGCATCAGTGCACGCAGCGACACGGTAAGCCCGGCACTGGAGTATAAATCAGTCTTTAGGGTTAAGAATCTGTACCTGAAGGCTGCTGTGTCAACATGACCGCCATAATTATCTAGCTGCTCCAACGGGTACTACACCAGCTGCTGTCCTGTCTCTCAGTGCTGACGTCTTCTGCTTTATCCCGTCAGTGCTGGAGAGCTGGCTGGATTTCAGCGGGGAGCTGGAGCCACCTGACCCTCTCGCCAGGCTGCCCCAGCTCAAACGCAGGATCAAGCAGCTCCTCACCGACCTGAGCAAGGTGCAGCAGATCAGCTCACTGTGCTCCGCCTGAGCCGGGATCCTGGAGCCGCCGCGGCGACGCCGTGGCTGCCTCGTTCCTCCCCAGCGTGGTGCTTTCGCATAGATGAAAGCTCTGGTTCTCGCAGTCCAAGCACAGCATGGAGATCCAGTGTCCGAGGCAAAGAAGATGCGGATGGAACTGGGTGAAAATGAGATATGAGCTGTATCCAGTAACTATAAGACACAAGAAAGTTGAGCAACCTAAGAAACTATTTATGTTGTGTTCAGCAGGAAATAGATTCATATAATGGGGAAAAATGAACACTTTCCTGTATATGCTTCATTTACAGTGAGACCTACAGATGTGAGGAATAACATACAAGCGTCTCCTTAATGCAGTGTGTTTAATGTTTGGTGTGTAAGAACTGCAAATAATGTGGAAGTGATGGAAAGGGAGCTTAACTGTAAAATGGTGAAAAATTGGTTAAATTCTTTGAACCCACGAATGCGTCACCTAGAACAGGAAGGGTAACATTTCTAGCCTCCCTCCTGGCCACTTACGGGAGGATTACTGTAGAAGTTCAGCCTGCCCTTCCATTCGAGGTCAAACGGGTGATTTATTCTGTTGACCTTTGTAGGATTTTATATCTGTAAACCTGACTTCATAACACAGCTGTTGTGCCAAGTAAAGAAGATGTACAACTCAGAAGTTCTATGTAGCAGTGAGCATGGACATTGGGTTGAAATTGCAGTTTTTTTTTTTTTTTTTTTAAAGAAAAAAAAGACGTGTGACACGTTCATTGACAAAGTATTTTTGCTTTTAGTCAGAAAAGGTGCTTTCTCCATAACATTGGTGTGTTCAGAGAAGTCTGAAGAGACTTGGACCATGTTGGTTCTGTCCGCGGCCATTTGATGTCCATCGACGGGCCCAGGTTTGGCTGGTCCGCACCCTGTACTGCGAGCCTTCTGCAGTGAGCTAGCGTTAAACTGTGTGCTTGTTGCAGATAAGAGCAGAAAATAACATGGTGAAACATTTTGAGATTTTGAACAGTGTACAGTTTTTGTAACAAAAGCAAAAGTAAATAAAATGGCTACGACTATTTGGCATTTCTAGTAATCTGTATATAGTATGTTTTAGAAATGGTATGGTATGAAATTCAAAGTAGGCATTCACTTCTGTACCAGCTGTACATTCAGAATTTTATTAAAAACATGGGCTGTTCTGTAAAATACTATATGTAAAACTGTTCAATAAAAATATATTAATTCTCATTTTGCCTCCTTTGTCCTGTTTCCCTCCCACAGGGGGACAACAGTTGAAATGTTTATTTTTACAGCCCGTCTCAGGGTCTTGGGACACCCTACTGTCCACCTGCTTTCGGATGAATGAAGTGCATTCTCTTATGTTCATAGATAAGAGCACGGCTCTGTAAACTCTCAGGCTTCTGGGCACATCAAGAGACCTCGAAGTTGCCCTTGGTCACACTGGCCTGTAGCCTTTCTTCTTGGGTACATTACAACAAGTCCACGCCTGGCCGCCCCATCTGGCAGGAGCTTCACGATGGTGCTTTTTCATGGGCAGATGGTGTTTGAAGAGTTCTAACCTAGCAAACAGACGCCTCTTTAGCTGGCATGTGGGGTCGGGCTGCTGGAGGAGAGGATGACTCTGCATTTTGGGGTGGCTGCATATAAATGTCCGGGTGGATCCTAGAGGGAGACCTGTGGCCTGCGAGAAGGTGTGAGGTACAAATGGCCAACTGGAAGCCAGCTAGTATCGCCGCCATCCTGCTCTGCTGCTTCTCCCTGTCAGAAGGCAGGACTTCAGGTAGGTAGACAGAACAACGGTAATGCATTTTTCATGGACAGTGCAATGAGTTACACTAAAAATGATTCTGATCTGTCTGTGACACTTTCCCCTCCAGTTTACGTGTTTGGTTCGTTAATTCCTGTTTGCTCGGTTCTGATCCGTTTCAGGTTACCAACTGGGGTCCGATGGCGCCTCCCAGTGCGAGCAGCAGAGAAGGGAAGGGGCAGCCCAGTCCAGGGAGTACGTCCCCCAGTGTTCTGAGGATGGGCGGTACAGGTAGGTCGTGTTGAGAATGAGAGACCAGCCTTGGCACTCACTGTTCTGTACCTGAGCCACGCTCAGTGAGTAGTACATACCCAAAAGCCATTAATGGCGTTTCTCTCCCATCAGGCATGTGCAGTGCAGCAGGGGGGGCAGCCAGTGCTGGTGTGTGGATGGAGAGGGAACCGAGGTTCCCGGCAGCAGACAGAACGGCTCATCTGTCTATTGTAAGTGTTAGACAGCCAGACTGCAGGTGATCATGTGGAGCAGTGTTTCCCAATCCGCTCCACGAGGTTCCTGCAGACACTCCATGTTTTTGCTCCCACCTAGCTCACGGTAGCGGAAATGTGGACTGTCTGGCAGGTAGCTGGGATGGAGCAAAATTTGTGGGTTCCCAACAACCGGGTTGGGAAACACTGAAGTAGAGGAAGCATGGGGTGTTTGCTTCGGTATTTTTTTAATCTGTTTTTTACATTTTCACTCTAGCAACTCAGGCTAAATATCTGAAGAGTATTAACAAGTCTGTGTACTTACCTCTCATACGTCCAGGACTGTCCTACTCAGTGGCAGCTGCTGGTCAAAACATTTAGTCAAACAAGCTCTAGACTGACCCTCCCTGGTATAATTTCAGACCTGATCACATATTAGTCATTACTGTAAGTATTTATAGCAAATATTAAAATATACATTCATTACGCTGTAGTCATAAATGTTGCTAATTTCATTCAAATGTAGCCCTATTTAGCTTGTATTCTGAGCCGTCAGTTGTTTAACTATTAACCTGGTGAGCTGATGCTTAGAAGGTGATGCTTAAAAAAAAAATAAAAAATTTGACAGTTTTCAACACAATACAATACAAACACAGAACATTGTCGTAGCAGCAAAGTGCAACTGTCAGTTCTCTGTAGTTTCCTTTGTTGTCTGTGTTTTCACTCTCATCATGTCTGATAAGTGCCAGCTTCACCCAAGAATGAAATTACATCAGTCAGCCTTTTCAGAACCACAGTGTTTCCTCACCGCGTTGTTGTGTACGATTGTTCGCACTGTCCGAAAAGACGGGACAAACTGTGTCCCATATTGGTTCAAAACAGGATTTTATGATTGTGTAATATTTTATGACTGTGTTCCGTTTGCACAGAAAAGAACCAAAAATGCATGCATAAGGGAAATATATACCTATATGGGATTAGCTTCCATCAGCAAGAACAGTATTTACAAATCGAAGTATTTTTACTTGGCACTCAGAGTTTGTCATTTGCTTGTCCACAAACCAACAAGGAATATTGGTGAACGATTTCATTAATCTTGCTTGGAGGCTGATTTCGGAGTGGTGAAACTTATGTCAATCATCTTTGTGTCAGGAATGCACAAGAGTGCACATAATAGGATAGATCAGATGAGGCATCCTTTACTGGGAAGGTTTAAAAACATGTCATATTCCATATCCATCCAATCAACTACAGAAGCTCATGTGAAATACACTGAGGTCGATTAGTATAGTGTTTTGTTTTACTAATCACTAGTAAATTGTTTTCTATCAATTCTTTGTCAGAAATGTTTTGAACATGGAAATGGTTGTTGTAATTCTACAATGGCACTAAAATGATCGATAAAAAGTCGTTTGTGAAATGGATGTTCTGTATTTTTTCTTTCTTTTTTGGTGAAGCCCTGCTTCACCTGTAGTCTTAACTACCTTTCGTCCTACCCCTTTTTATCTTTCTAATCACACCCAACACAACTCTGTGACTGCAGGTCTAGCATCATGCCAGCTTCTGAGGCAGAAGGCTCTCCTGAGTAGCGATTCCCGCACGCCGCCCATGTGCGCAGACTCGGGGGAGTTCATGCCTATACAGTGTGACCGCATGCGCGGCCAGTGCTGGTGTGTTGACCCAGAGGGTATGGAGATCTATGGAACACGGCAGAATGGGGAACCCTCTCGTTGTAAGTCGAGGAGAAATTAATAAAACCTTAATATTCCGGATGTGCTTAGGTGATTTTCCGGATGTGCTTAGGTGATTTTCCGGATGTGCTTAGGTGATTTTTCGGATGTGCTTAGGTGATTTTTCGGATGTGCTTAGGTGATTTTCCGGATGTGCTTAGGTGATTTTTCGGATGTGCTTAGGTGATTTTCCGGATGTGCTTAGGTAAGCAATAGGCTATGAGTATGCTCCTTTTGGCCTCAGGTCCGGGAAACTGTGAGATCATGGACTGGCACATCCTCCACGGAGTTGGAGAGCAATCCCCGCCTCAGTGTTCAGCAGATGGGAACTTTCTTCCGGTCCAATGCAAGTTCATCAACACCACAGATATGAAGGTTGTTGATCTCCTGCACACCTTCAGCAGGTGAGAACGCTTCACTGCCTGCAGATTTGGCATTCATACTGAACCTGCGAGCATACCTGCAGTGGAATACAATTAAGAAACTACAAATAAAAAATACAAATAGAAAACTTCAGAGAAGGTTTTATAGAGCCACCAACACATTTCTAAACACTAGATGGCAGCACCTTTCAAAATAATTTTCATAGCAAAGCTGCTGATTCTGTTTTACATTAGGAAGAGTGCTAAACATCTGCCATTCTTATGCTTGATTCTTCGCAATTATCAAAACCAGCTCTGTTGCTTTTTTAGGATAAAAAAAAAAGAAAGTATAATGTTTCTCCCTCATACATGTAATCTTGTGAAAGCTGGTAAAAGATGGATGTGTGTTTTTTGTAGGTCACTTATATGTAAGGTCTTATTATGGAGATGGAATAGGAATTGGCATTATTGCTTCTAATTTTCCAGATTCCAGTCATAGTCGAAATAGCTTTTAAATTGCGCAGCTGGACAGTTGGGGATTTGTGGGTGATGCAGAGGAGGACCTCACTGAGGCTAATTCTTCTCGGGCTATAAGCCAACCTCTAGTGTGTGAGGCTTTGGAGGCTGAATTTCACAGTGGCCTCTTGGCTCTGGGGCTGAGATTAAGACCAAGCCTCCCATCATTCATCTTCATGGCTGATCGGTCTTATTAGTGAGACCAGTTAGGTTTGATGTCAGGTCTTGGCCCTTTCTTATTCTTGGCAGAATGAGGTTTATTCCACATGTCCAAAATCAGCCATTTTCCCAGACTTTTGGAGAAAAAGAAAAATTCCATTTGAGAAACATTTTTAAAAATCATGGACTTATTTCAGGTTTTATAGGAAAAAATGTAAAAATGAGCTTACTGATTATTTTGGAAAAAAACTCATATTAATGACTATGGAATGCATAATGAAATTCGTAGCAGTGCTTGCCAGTGGTCACTGTATGTTAGGTTCTACATTAGTATATTAGGTGTTACATAATATTCTGCCATTGTATTCATTCCCGTTGTGGACAGGGGCAATTAAGTGAAGCATATGAATATGCTGCCATATGTTCAATATTTTGTTCTAGATTCACGGCGGCATTTCAGACCTTCAGTGGCTTCAGAAAATTGTTTCCAGAGATTTCCAGTTACTGCTTCTGCGTGGACAGTCGCGGTAGGGAGCTGGCTAATACAGGTGAGATACATTAGCTAACACTGGCTAATAGAGATGAGACACATTAGCTAACACTGGCTAATACAGAGGAGATATAATTAACAATAGCTAATAGAGGTGATATATATAATATCACTGACTAATACAGACAAGTTACATTAGTAAATGTTGGCTAATACAAGTGAGATATATTAGCTAACACTCGTTAATAAAGGTGAGATACAATAGCTAACACTGGCTAATACAGGGGAGATACATTAATTAACACCAGCTGATGCAGGCAAGATACATTACGTAACACTGGCTAACAGTGGTAAGATACAATAGCTGAAACTGGCTAAAACAGGGGATCAGGGCTGTAGCCGGGATTTTTTAAATACTGAGATCAAAAGTGTTAGCCCATCCTAGGAGTGTTCCGTAATGGATCATAGTTATTCAAGCTACAAAAATAATACTGAGGAGTTGACCTTGAGGTCCTCGATGAAAAGAATGGGCATGCAAGGGAAAATGCATTATTTAACACTGGCTAATACAGGTGATATACATTAGCTAACTCATTAATAGAGGTGATATACAATAGCTAATACAGGTGAGATACATTAGCTAACTCGCTAATAGAGGCGAGATTCAATAGCTGACACTGGCTAATACAGGTGAGATTCAATAGCTGACACTGGCTAATACAGGTGAGATACAAGAGCTGACACTGGCTAATACAGGTGAGATACATTAGCTAACTCGCTAATAGAGGTGAGATTCAATAGCTGACACTGGCTAATACAGGTGAGATTCAATAGCTGACACTGGCTAATACAGGTGAGATACATTAGCTAACTTGCTAATAGAAGTGAGATACATTAGCTAACTTGCTAATAGAGGTGAGATACAATAGCTAACACTGGCTAATACAGGGGAGACGTGTTAACTAAGAAGCAATATAGGAGCATGCACAGAGGCATACCTAGAAATTGTGGGCCCCCTGACAAAAATGGTGCCTTAGGCTCCTAGTCCTATTTTACATATACTTTTGCATGTTCATGGGCCCCTAGCAAGTGCTGGGCCCCTTGTATCTGCCAAGGTATTCATGCCGCTCTGAAGGCCCTGAGAGCATGGATAAGATGTCTTATTTCACAGAAATGGATATCTGATGGATGCTCTCCTGATTTGTATGGTATGCTCCCTCAAGAAGGTGCTGACTTTGTGTGCTCTGTGCAGGCGTGGAGCTCCTGCTGGATGAGGTATATGACACAGCCTTCTCCACAATGGAGTCCACGCGCTCATTTGCTCAATCCAACATGTACCGCATCCTGCAAAGGCGATTCCTGGGGGTCCAGCTGGTCGTGAGTGGGCGCTTTCGATGTAAGTATACACTCAAGGGCCGACCCCTGCCAACCTCCACCCCCAAAAGAACTGTCCATAATGTTGATAAATTGCACCACCTCCACATCTACTAAGCCCTTGATACCTTAGCTCAAGTAGCTTGTGGAACCTGAACGCTGGGGTAATGAATTCCAGTTTGGACCACTGAACCCTACCCCAGCTTGGCTAAATGCTCTTCAGATTGAGATCAGTGTTTTCCAGTCTGATCCTCAGGGCCCTACAGTCGGTGGACATTTCTGTTCCCTCCTAGCTCCCTAGTGACTGTCTGTGGGTCCCCAAGGACTGCATTGGGAAGTACTGGTCTCAGTATATTCCCCAGTCTGGGAATACATATGGTTTAGGGACTGGTCTGCTGCTGCCTCCACTCCAGATACATCTCATTAGCGGGTTAAGTTTTCAAACTTTGCAAACAGATTGCATAACAGAAGTGATCTGGAACTGGTCAAATTTTGAGATATTGCACCAAAATTAAAGCAGCGCTGTATAGTGATAGCAAAGAGAGGGGCACATGACCTTCCATTACCTTCTGATTTGCACAATAACTCAAAATTATTTCACGGATCTTATTGCTGCTTTATCAGAACATTATATGGATGAAGTACTACACCATAACATAATGCACCAAAATTGAAGCATCAGAACTTGGTGGCAGCAAGGGAAGGAAAGGCTGCTATAGAAGACATTTGATCTTATGAAGACAGTGACTCTAAAAGTATTTGATGGCTCTTTTTCAAACTTCCCAGGAACATTTTAGAGTTAATGATCTGGGCCCTGTTTCATTTTGAGACAGATTACACCAAAAGTGAAACAATGATACTAATACTATTGATAATTGGTGGCTCGTAAAAGGACAGCCACAAACTCAAATCCGATTACACTGAGACAGATCATATAAAATTGAGTTTTTAGTAATGGCTGTTTGGAAAGGCGAGGATAGTGTATAGGGGGGAGTATGGGGGGGATTAAGGATTAGATGGGGGGGGGGTGAGGCTGCTCAGGAAATACATTGTTGTCGTTCGGACAGCATCTCATTATATCCCTTTTGTTTCTTTTTATCGCTTCTCGTGCAGGTCTTACTAAATGCGAGAGTGAGAAATCTTCTTCTTTGAGAGTGGGGAATGTGTTTGTGCCAGCCTGCGACGCAAATGGCGCTTACAAGCCAACACAGTGCCAGGCCGGCGGGCAGTGCTGGTGCGTGGACTCCGACGGGAATGAGCTTGTTGGGACACGGCGCCTCCGGGGGCCACTGGACTGCAGTGAGTGCGCTACCCTGTCCCTCTTCTCTTTCCTCCCCTATTATAATCTTACTCAAATGAGATTGTGAAAATTATATGAGTTTGTCCAGTTTGAGCTCATTTTATGTCTTAGAAAACATTAAGTCATTGCTACTTATGTTATTCCAGAATCAGTATGCAGTATAATGTTTTTACGTCTATTTGTTTAGGAAATGCAGTTAAAGACTGTCCCTCGGAGAGACGGCTGGCCCTCTCCAGGGTATTCTCCGGTCTCTCTGGTCCCTTCAGCCAACAAAACAAACTGTCAATAAAAGGGTCCAGCGCCTCCTTGCCTCTTAGCCTGTGTAACCCAGAAATGCAAGAACTGTTTGCCAAGTCTGGCCTGCTGCTCTCTGTTCCCGACACAGAGAGATCTGACTTTGGAGATGTTCTTGCTGAGGTCATCCAGGGTTTGTTCCCCTCTGGGGCAAATGCCCTTAAAGCTTTGAGTCTGACTGCTAATCCAAAGAGACTGCAGGAAAATCTGTTTGGGGGGAAGTTTCTGAAAAATGCTGGGAATTTTAACTTCACTGCTGCTGTTGGAAGAAGAGGCACTTTTAATTTCAGACAGTTGCTCACCCAAGTTGGTCTCATGCAGGCCAGTGAAGATCTCCTCCAGCTGGCGAAGATCTTCTCCCCACAGATGGTCGTTAGGACTGACAATGTGAACTTAGACCAGGATATCCAAGATTATTTTGGCCGATCAATAAATTTGAGGAGCAACCAAAATTTAATGAAGCTTCTAGGACAGATGCTGGAGAGCGAGCAGTTCCTTAACACCTTGCGAGATGCCATCGTCCTATCAAAGGCAGAAGACAGCACAGAGGTGGGACGCATTTTCCGCGCCGCTTTCCAAAGTTCCCAGCCTGGACCCTGCGATAGGGACCCCTCAGCTGCATACATACCGACCTGCACCGACACAGGACTCTACCAGGAGGTGCAGTGTCAGGCTCAGGAGTGCTGGTGTGTCGACTCCCACGGGACGGAGGTGCCAGGCTCGCGCTCCTCAGGACGGAGGCCCGGGTGCCCCTCGCAGTGCGAGAGAGAGCGAGAGACAGCTCTGAGGGTGCGGGCCAGTCAATCTGCAGGCTCGCAGCTCTTCGTGCCCAAGTGCGAAAGTGACGGCAGCTTCGTGGCACGGCAGTGCTCCGGGGGGAACTGCTTCTGTGTGGACGGCAGTGGGAGGAAGCGAGGGATTGTCACCCTCAGCCAGAGCGAGCGCTGTGAGTTTTTACTGCCGCGTCTTTGTTTTTGCATTAGACTCCCTCGGCCCAGATACTTGATGAGTACTTCCAGATGCATACAGTATGTGCATATATATATATAACAGACGTCCTCAGTTGTCTGCAAGCCCTACATGTGGCTGATTGGCTCAGAAAGCTCCAAATCATCCAGTGGCTTTCATTTTGAATCTCCTTGGCAGCCACTATGTAATTTCCCGTTATTATCATAACTGTTGAGTAACCCACCGTGCCTTTAAATGTTCCCGAGATTTGCCAGGGCATAACTTATGTCTGTCAAAAACAACTGCAGCGCTTAAATCTCGATAGGGAGGTAAACACTAAAGGTTATGGCTCTGATTTTTGGTTCTTTATACTTTGTGGGAAGACCAGTTTTTGAATAATTTAAAAACAAATTTTCTTTCACACACACGCTACCCATGGTCTGTATTTGATTCCGTCCTCCTTTATTGGATGCCGGGGTTATCTTGTGTCATCTGCAAAGGTGGGTAATCCAGGTCCAGAGATTAAAAGTCTGGACCAAGATTTTGTTTCAACCAACCACTAGAGTGTAAAGAGTCACGGAGTACTAATTGGTTAGTTGAAATATAATCATGGTCTGGAATTTAACTCTGGACCAGAACTACCCACCTTGGTCATCAGTCACCGCCCAGTGTCACCTGCTTTCTTCTGCTGACCTTGTTTCCCATTGGCTGGAAACCCTGGTGCTGACTGGCCGCCCAAGTAATCCAGCTCACAGTATGTTTAATATTGTCAGTCATTCAGTTTCATATGGGTTTCCTGTCCTCTAATCACTAAAATGCGGTTGAACCAGCTTGTATTGTTAGAATTAGGCGTTGAATGGAAGGTGACATAATGTCTGATGTATCTGTTTAGGTCCCACGGACTGTCAGGCTGCAGCAGCAGAGCAGTTTGTGGTCACAGTCCGGTCTGTGCTGTGGGCTCCGTCTGCGAAGCCCCGACTTTCTGACTTCCGCATACCTCGCTGTGACGTGGATGGCAGTTGGCACCCGGTCCAGTGTGATGGGCCTCCGGAGTCGGCGTTCACCTTTTACCAGGAGTGGGTCAATATCAATGGGGCCGGCAAAGACATCCCCATCACCGAGCTCATCAGTACCATCAGGGCGTATGCGGAAAACCCTGCCGCCATGGCGTCCTTCCGTGGTTTCCTGAAGGAGCTGTTTGCTGTCGGGCACCACAGGGTCTTCGCTGTCCTCTCGAGGTACACAGAGCTCGGCGACGTCCCTCAGGAGGTTTTGGAGGGTGATCCGGAGATGGTATCCGGGCCGTCGGTCTTCCTGAACCCGCTAAGCCTGTGGCGCCTGCTCCAGAGGAACATCACCGCCTACCCGGGGCGGCTGTCGGACTTCAGCGAGCCCCTGGGACACTTTGAAGTACGCCGCTGTTGGTGTGTCGGTGAAAATGGAGATGCGATCGCTGGCACCGAAGCCACAGTTAACCAGATTCCAAAATGTGGGTGAAGAAAGTCTTTACAAAAATACTGTGTTTCTCCGCTCTGTTCTGGTTTCCTCCTGACCACTGCCTGGCTTCTTCTGTGCCCCTCTGCTCCTCCTCCAGGTCTAGGCCCCTGCTCCCAGACACACCGTCAGCTCAGCCGCTTTCTGCAGGAGGCAGAGGATGTGATTTCAGTCTCCAACGGCTCACACGTGCCCCTAGCTTACAGCTTCCTGCTAGCCAGAGGCCTCAGTCTCACACCAGAGGAGCTCCAGAACGACATTCCTGGGGGCCTCATATCTGAGCGCCTGTTGAGCTCCGCAGACTCAGCCCTGCACCTTGCTGCCCTCTCCAGTATGTTAGTCACTGGTGCTCAGTCTGAGATGTGAATATGAAGTGTGTGCTCACCGTTTTTACAATGTGTTCAGATGTTCCTGAGTGACCTGAGCTTATAATAATAATTATTATTTTTATTTATTACCTAATTGGTAATGGTTCTTCCAGTGAATTTTCCCATGTCAGCAGATGTATGATTTTTCTAGAGCAGCTCTGGTTAAGTTTTCAAACTGCAGGCTTCAGTCCTGACAAACCATTGCTCTGTTTGCTGACCATCTTGCCAGACCACGTATTCTGGATTCTTATAAAATGACATGTGCTGCACGTGGTGACTGAGTTTAAAAAAGTTCTTCCCTATTGGCGGTAGCCGTCGCGTGTTTCAGATGCTCATGAGTTGATCGTGATGATCGCTCTCTGCCTGCTCCTTCCCGCAGCGCTGCGTTTCTCCTGGCGGACTCGTTTCGGTCCCGCGGCTTTGGGGAGAGAGGCCTTCCTACTGGGATACCAGCCCTACAGTCCTCAGTGTGACGCCGATGGCCAATGGCTGCCCACACAGTGTTACTACAGCACAGGTCACATGCTCTCCTGTGGTCTGATTTGACTGTATCCTGTATGAATTACAATCAGTGCCTTTGCCTTAAGGTTACGATTAGCCACTGAATTAAGGCCTCTCTGGTTCTATGTGTCTTTGTGGTGTTAAATGAAAAGCTATTTTGCTGAAGCCTAATCTTGTAGTGCAGTAGCATGCGTGTCCATGTTTTATCTGTGTACGCCCTGGAGACAGGCCACTGCTGGTGTGTTGACGAGGTTGGCGGCTACATCGAAGGCTCCCTGACCGGGCGCACTGCTCAGTTGCCCCAGTGTAAGTGTGTTCTGTGCAGTGTTTGGGGTCATTATTGGGTGTCCTGTGATGTATCAGCAAGAGGGTTATTCTAGCTGATGATTTACCGCCTATTTGGTCCCGGCCACTGTTTGATTTCACATTTATAGCTTTGAATTCTCTTTCAGGTGGAACCCCATGCCAGCGAGCTCAGACACGGGCTCTGCTTTCTGCCTGGACCCCAACAGTCTCTGAAACTAGTATCAAACCACTTCCTTTGCATGTTCCTTCTTGTCGAAAGGTTTGCATGTGCTTTAGTTTTGGGGTGTTTACTTTTATGAGTTTGTTGTTTGCTGGTTTCTGAGGCGACAGACTTGTTTTTCAGGATGGGGGTTTTGCGATCCTGCAGAGGGGACAGCTGGATGGTGATGAGGCCTGGTGTGTCAGTCCCGTCACCAGCAGAGCCCTCCAGTCAGCTACACGCAGCAAAAGCGGGGATCTGCAATGTAAGATTATTTAATGCACCTGTGCCCCCACCTTCCTGAAGAATGCTAAAACGATACCGCTTGCTCTCCACCTGTCGGATGTCAACAGGCCCCAGCTGGTGTGAGATGCTGAAGCGTCAGGTGATCCGACGCGAAGCGGGGATTGGCTATGAACCAGAGTGCCAGGAGGATGGGCGGCTCTTTACTCCGGTGCAGTGTGACCAGGACGACTGCTGGTGTGTCCAGTCGCAGAGTGGCCAGGAGCTACCTGGCACCAGAGTCTCACGTAGCACTGCAAAAGGCCCAGCCTGTCATGGTACACTTTCCATATTTCATCTTTATTTTCTTATTTATTCCATTTTCCCCCACATTTTTTTTGGTCAGTAATTCGTTCAGGAATAAAAATGATTATTTAGGTTAAGAACCTCAGTCTTGCATTGCTTAGAAGTTCTGCATGCACCTTGTCTCTCTGCTATATACCCCATTCCTGATGCATGTGTGAACTTTAACTTGGAAATACTTAATCCTGTGACCTTATTAGGATATCTAGCTGTTGATTATCAAGCTGAATTTTGCTCCAGTTTCTGTCTTTTAATTTTTCAGCACCACAGTGTCCACTTCCATTCGAGGATGCGCTCGTTACCCATGGTGCATTTCTCTGCGATGAGCCATTGGAGCTGAAACAGCGCTGCCGTCTGTGGTGCCGCCAGGGCTATTTTAACACACTTCCTGTTCCTGGCTTCCTGTGTGACATCGCCACCAAGAAATGGGTGTCGGAAGCACCATCTTCTCAAGCCTGCCAAAGTAACTACACACTGTTCCAGTCGTATTTGTCCGTCTGTGAGCCATTGGGACACAACAAAGCTCAGAACTTGCTCAGCTTAGCCTGACTTCAGACACTTTTCCAGTGAAGTTCTGGAACCAAGTTTCTGATTCTAAGTTTCTGGGCCATCTCCAGTGGTAACCTAGGTAGTTCCACTGGGAGCTGTATCTGAGGAACTGCAATTGGGCCGAGTTCCTGACTATAGCCAAGCTGTTTCTCTTCACACCTTGTTGTAACTGTTCCATTTCTCCCATTCACTTGGATAATACTCTGGCAACCTTGAGATCTTGAGATCAAAAATTAATTTTTATCTGGGGGGGGGGGGGTCTCCCAGTGTTACTGGGTCCAGCAAAAATCTCCAGTCCAAGGTCTGCTTAAAATCCGCCCAACGGAAGCTGAAACTAGCCCAGTATTTGAAATCCCAGTATACTTTATCTCGAAGAAATAAACCAGTACTTTGCATACCGATCACATTCAAATGTCCAACATTTTAAAACCACAGTTAAACGCAATGACGTCACGTAGATGGACGCGCCCTCTTTTCTCTTTACCAACTTTGGTCAACTGGCTGGAGTGAGATTTCCAGTTCGAGACTCGTCTGCACACACATGCACATGCATTTACACGGATGTAACAGTTTTATTACGTCATAATTAGTTTGCAGGGTTTGCAAACTTATGTAGCCAATTTTAGGTTCATAATGGAATAATATATTTTTGCGGTAAGATTGCTTGCTTGAGAGTCTGAAAGATTGAGTGTCACGCCGGATGAGTGAGAGTTTGCGGCCCTGCTTTCCGTGTGCGTCTGTCTCTGATTTTAAGTGACTATTGATTCATTATTACTCAGCATGAGGAGTCACCATTAATAATTTCATTTCAGTTTTACAGTTTGCTGCTGGGGAACATCATGAAAGCAGCCCCAAAAAAACCCACAACCCAGTGACCTCTTAATATATACCTCTTATATATACCTCTTATATATAATATATACCTGCAACTGTATTTTCAAAATAGCCTAACTGGGGGGAAAACTGCGTACCTGGCAACTCTGGGTGTTCCACAAAGCAGAATTTCTTTTAGCTGGCTTAACTTAAGCTAGAAGTCGTGATAGTCCAATAGGAATGCTCCTTGCCTAAACTCTGATTGGACAATCATGACTTGTAGCTTAAGTTAACCCAGCTAACTGAGAAATCCTCCTTTTTGGAACACCCCAATAAAGAGTGCAAGTCAATTTTCTCACGATGATAAAAGTGGACAGAAACAATACATTCTGGTAAACACTGATTATTAACTCCTTTATTACATGGTTCAAACAGGAAGTTTATTTCAATAGCACAGTGCTGTGTGCTGATGCTGTGATGTGCACAGTGAAGCAGGCAGTTACGGCAATGATCTATGTTACATAGGAAATCAAAAAATAAAAGTTGTGATCTCGAGATGATACCTTCTGTTATGTTGAGATCACATGAAAAATATCTTATCTCGAGATAACGGGAAGAAAAAAAAAATATGTCCCCTTTCTGGACTTCTGTAAAGCAGAACATTAATAGAGGTTTTACCACAGATTATGGAAAGTTTGATCTAAGGGCCGTTTTTCGGCCTTGCTTCTCGCAGAAGTATTCGCAGATCATTTCTCATTGCGCGACTGGTATGAAATTGCCATCATCTGTTCTTCTGATTGAGCTGAATTTTGCCTCCTTATGGATTCTTCTCTTTCTGCTGTTGTGTTGCTCATAGTAGAGTCTCTAACAATCTGTTATGTGTAGTGGTGATCATCCAGTTTTCAGCCATACACTTGTGCATGTTGCATGGGTGCTTGTTGCTTTTTGGAAGTAATTGTTTATCACTTTCTCTTCTCTCATTTGCTTGACTGTATTACTGACCACCCTCTCTCTCTCCCAGCATTCCTTATTACTGACCACCCTCTGACCTGCTCTATCCCAGCATTCCTTATTACAGACCACCCTCTCTCTCTCCCAGCATTCCTTATTACTGACCACCCTCTGACCTGCTCTCTCCCAGCATTCCTTATTACTGACCACCCTCTGACCTGCTCTATCCCAGCATTCCTTATTACTGACCACCCTCTCTCTCTCTCCTAGCATTCCTTATTACTGACCACCCTCTGACCTGCTCTCTCCCAGCATTCCTTATTACTGACCCCCCCCCTCTCTCCCAGCATTCCTTATTACTGACCCCCCCTCTCTCTCCCAGCATTCCTTATTACTGACCACCCACTGGCCTGCTCTCCCCCAGGGCCCCAGGGCTTGCAGCTGGTCCAGGCTGATATCTCCCTCCGAATGTCCCTGTCTCCCAGGCAGGAGGCCTGTGGTTCCCAGTCCTCTGGACTTCAGATTGCCTTACTCCAGGCCCTAAGGGCCAACGGCCTGTGCAGCTTGCAGGTATAGCAGGGACTTTCCTCCAGACTCATTCAGCCAGGTGTGGTGGTGGGGGAGGGGCAAGCAACCTGGCTGCCGGTGAGCCTCCTGCACATACAAACACGGGACACCCGAGACAACAAGCAAACGGAATGCGGTGTGTATGAACACAGAGCTCACTGCAGGTTACATCACAAAGGATGAACTATGAAATGCGAGATGAATAGTGTGCAAAATTCTGGTGGTGATCTGTGCACCAGTGTTGGGATTTGGTGATCTTTACTATGAGGATTTTGTTCCCGCCTGGTTCTGCGTCACAGGTGTCCTCTTCAGGAGTGTGGAGCTCCCTCTCCATCTGTAATGCGTCCTCCGTCTCTCTGGAGTGCCTGAACGACGAGATCGTCAACGTGCAGATCACGCGCTGGGCACACATGTCTGATATCCCCGTGGAAGTTCTGCCTGATCTACATGACATAGGTGAGGAGGAACGACCCCCTGGGCAAGAGGCGGTCTGGTCCTGCCTGTCCTCGGATCCGCTTTGTGCATTTTTGACTGTTGTGCACGGTGAATCCTTCCACATTTCCCGTGACAGTCACATCTATGGCAAGTGCACTTTCTAGCACCGTTACTGCACTTTATAAGTCACTTTATCGGTCACTTCATCAGCATATTTTCTAGTTCTCGCACTGTTTTGTTCTGCACTATTTTCCACTGTCTTGTGTTGTTTTGCAAAGTTTGGCAAAGTTTTTGAATCTCTTCCCGGCATCTTCCTTTACTCTCTGAACCCTTGCAGATCTGGCTTTCAGCAGTGGGAGGCTGGTTGAGGGTGTGCTGGATGTGATCCGGAGCGCCGCCTTCCGCTCCGTCTTCTTGCCGGACTCCGTCGCGCTTCACGCCCCAGCTGTGAACTTCACCTGCTTGCCGGGGTACCTGCGCATTGCTGGAGTTGCGGGATGCGGTGTGTATTTGCTGCTTGCACCTTGGGAATGTCATCGAGAGGTTGTGGTCTATGATCCCCCCGGTCATCCTGCATGAATGCGCTCTCCTGTCATCTGAACGCTGGATTGCTGCATGTTCTCCACATGCTTAATCACGCTTCCCCTGTGGCAGTGCCGTGTCCGGCGGGGACGTTCTTTGCGGGCCGGGTCTGCTCCCCATGTCCACAGGGCACCTACCAGGACCAGGAAGGACGAGATTTCTGCAGCAGGTGTCCTGTGGGCACGTCAACTGCGTCTGCGGGGGCGTACAGAGCAGCACACTGTAAGCTGTGTAGAGAGTCCGCCGGCCACGTACACGTATGCCTGTGTGTCGCTCGAACCTTGGCGACGGTGACTGCGTCTGTCACACAGGTGTCACCGAGTGTCAGAGAAGCGGCATGAGCTGCACCACAAAGGGACAATTTCAGCCAGTCCAGCAGGATGCTCAGACCGGGGGCTGGATCTGTGTCACCCCCGGCGGCGAACGAATACTCTGGACGGCTGCTGATGAAGCCCCAGCTGAGCAAGAATGTCGAAGTAGGGATCTGCCGGGGCCCGCGATCGCGTGATCAGTGTCAAATGATCAGGAGTGTTGCAGTGTGGATCTGCCTAGACTGCTGATCACATGATTGGAGTGTAGCAGCCAGGGGTGTAGCTAGAAATTCTGCCCGCCCTGAGAAAATGTCACCTTTGATCCCCCCTTGTACTTTCATTCTGAAGAACTACAGCTCCTGCATTTATATAATTTGCCCAGCAGGCCCCTGATGATGGTTTTGAGGGCCCCTATAAGGGCCCCCCCCCCCACAACCCTGGTGGCATCAGAATTCAGGAGCTGTGTATTGAGGACAATTCAGTTGTTTACTTGGATGATAAATGGATAAATTCTGTTATAAATACATACTGTAGATAATTTTAGTCTTGATGTTAAAGTCAAAATTAATTTTAGCATTAATATTACTTCATGGCAATATTAATGTAACTTTGGATAAAATGACCTTTTGCTTTATAATGGTTTCTAGATGTGGAATCTGTGAAATAGATATACATTTTTTTATTCACTCTTTTTTTTCCTACCTGAATCCAGTGATGGAGAAATTTGAAACGGTGCCGAGATCTCAGCTGATCCTCGAGGCAGAAGAAGCCGTCGTTCTGAGCTCTAGGATGACGGACAAAGGGCTCCAGAAGGGCATCAGAGATTGTGTGGCTGGTACGCAGTGCTGCGCCCTTGAATAGGCGTTTCAGTGTAAGAAGTTTAAGCAGTGACGTCTGTGTATGCGGCTGTCCAAACCCCTAGGCTGCGCTGAGGACGATGCCTGCCATCACCTGGCGCTTTATACCGATGCGGATCATCAGACCCATTGCGACATCTACAGCACCAACGGCGCTAATGTCCTGTGTGAAGCTGCTGCCCAGGTATTAAAAGCCTTATCCGGTCTTTTATTGTATCCTACAGCTACGTCTTCAATATGAACGCATGAATGCTTTAACTATTAATTATATTGCTATGGAGCCCAAGTAAGATTTGAACTGATATGTGATACAAACGACAAACGACAGTGTGTGTTATTTCCGTTTTGCCGCGCGTTTATGAACATGAGCCTGTCATTCGTCTGATGTCCACAGGCAAATGGGTTCATGGGAAATCCAGGCGCTGATGTGCACCAGAGCCTCCGCTGCTTACTGAAGCTGAAAGGAGGGGACAAGGACGACCTCGTAGCGCTGAGGAAGAAAGGTACTTTCATGTTATTAAGTTACTATTAAGGGCGGGGTGCTAATTTGCATACTGGATAAATATGGGTAACGCTTTACTTAAGAAAAATTATAAGTAATTTATAAACGCGTTCACAATGCATTTGTAAAGCATTATAAACATGACAACTAATATTTATTACAAGGCATAACACATTATAACCATGCGTATATTTGCATTATGACTGTTTTATGACTCTCGTCTATAATGCACTATAGATACCTTTGTAATGCAGTACAGAGCATCTTTAATGCTTATACCGACCATTATAATGCATTATAACGTATCTATAGTGCATTATACAGTAGATGAGAGCTTCATAGAGCATTCATAATGCATAATGCACATGGCTATAATTTGTTGATAAATATTTATAGCCGTGTTTATAATGCTTTATAATGTTTCTTATGAATATGCATAACTAAACACAGCCTTAAGTAAGGTGTTACCCAATTATGTATTGCAGTGAGGCTCATTATATAGATGAACCTGCCAGTTTTAAATGATCTTTCAAGGCCTGTGGGAGCCATGACAGTTCTGGGTAGATTAGGGATATCCAGAGACAGTGTGAGCTGTAATTCGGATCATCAGGACCACGTTCAGTTGGTGTCACATGTGTTCTGTGGCCAAATAGGCTACGTTCACACTGCAGGACAAATGTGGTCCAAATCCAATTTTTTGCTCATATGTGACTCAGATCACATTTTTTCATGACAATGTGAACAGCACAAGTCACATGGAATCCGATTTTTTCGATTCCGATTTAGGCCACTTCAGTATGTGGTCATAAATCGAAAGCAGTTCTGATTTTTTGCAATGTGACCTCAGTCTGAACAGTGAAACCGGAATTCATGCCATTTTTGCTCTCCATCGACGTTCGTCACAATTCTGCGCAGGCGGAAGTCACCATATGTCTCCGTCAGAGTGCCAAACAAGGAGCTCCAGAACTGGGAGTGAAGCACAGTTAGCCAGAGGAGGGACAGTGAGGTGCTGGATTTAATAAGTATTTGGGGAGATAAATCAGTTGAGGCAAACCTGGAAGGCTCATATCGCGGGCAGTTTTCGAATCAATAAAGTGACGTCTTTCTTTCTGCGTATGCACGTCATTGCGCCTTGTTCTGTGCGCACATGGGCCACTTCAGTATAGTGAACCGTTCACGTTGAAATGTGATATTGTCCACATTAAAAAGAGTAATATGAACAGGCAAACAAAAAATACGATCTGAGCAAAAAATCAGAACTGAGCCTCGCAGTGTGAACGACGCTTTAGTTTCCCCGTTAATATCCAGCCACTTATGTTTAAGCCACATTTTTTATAGTAAAAAAATAGTGGTGTCAAAAAATTGGTAGTTTCTCCAGTGTGTACAGATGCCCTGGAGCCAGTCATTGACTTTCCTGTCTTCTCGGTCTCTGATGAAGGTCATGAGTTCACCGTCAGGTACACAAAGACGCTGGAGCGGCTGCCCTTCCGGCAGGCGGGCTCGGGTGCCTACCGCACAGCGGCGTTCAGGACGGCAGGGGCCTCGCTGACGGACGTCCACCGCTTCTGCCTGGAGGCCTGTAGCAGGGACGCCTGCTGCGATGGCTTCATCCTCAACCGCAACATCTTCAGTGGGGGTGGGCGTTCTACCGCAGGGTCTCTGTGGTGCCTGATATGCTTAAAGTCAGAATTAGCCAGGCCATTACAGGAACCAAACGCCTATTTAACCAGAAATTTCTGCTTTACTTTTAGTGTCTCTTTATTTCTGTACGGCACTCTTGACACACAGAGATTTTCTTTGGGCCTAATAACAGATTTTACGTTCCCCATTTTACTGTTGCAAGGTTTCTGTGTTTTTGTGGGTTCATCGTTCACTGCGGGTTTGGGTCTCCCTGAGGAGTCCTGGCTTCTGCCTCAGGTTCTGTCAGTCACAGAGCAGGTTCCCCTGTGTGTCTCCTGTGTTTCAGGCACCATAATGTGCAGCCTGCTCAGTCACCCGGACGTGTTCATGTGCAGCGACGCGGACTGGGACACAGACGGACCGGCGGATGGCAGGGAGGTTTGCGGGTCAAAAGTCAAGTACAGTAAAGAGTTCACCTTCAGTCTGGGAGGGCAAAACTTCACTGTCTGTAAGTACAGCCTGGGGCTCTGCTTTGGGCTGAATGATCCTGGCCCATTCCAACCCTCAGTTAGCCTATGTGAGCATTTGGAAGCATTTTGTTTTACAGTAAAACCTTGGATTGTGAGCAACTTGGTCTGTGAGTATTTTGAAAGACGAGCACAAATTTTTAATAAATTTTAACTTGATAAACAAGCGAGGTCTTGCAATACGAGTATTACGTTTGCGGTTTGTCTGCTGAGAGTCAGGTGATCACAACTGAGCCGATGTTTCGCGCTCTCTCTCGCTGCGGGATTGTGGGTAATCGTCTCCCATGCTCGGTCTCAGTAGGAGTCCCTCATTTGTATAGTCAAAATTTAGTAGAAAAGCACCATCTAAATAACGCCATAGCAGTGCGAGCGATGAATCTGTTTAACTACAATGCAATGTCCACATTTCTGCGAAATCGAAAAGGAGGTAAAAGCGGCTGTCATTGGATACGTTCCTTGTTAAAGTTGCACAAAAAGATTCCAGTAAGCCAACAGATAGCGGTGATTCCGTTAGTTATAGTGAAAGTCGTCCTACAAAATAACCCTTTTCTCCTCACTCTCGTCTCCCTCACATCATCCACGATTCTTTTTAAAAGTGATGTGCAGGTTAATTTATGTATTTTTGCTTTATATTTATATTAATCTTTTTTATACAAACATTTTTGGGTTGTGGAACGAATCATCTATGTTTCCTTTATTTCTTATGGGAAAATTTGCTTTGATATACGAGTACTTTAGATTACAAACACGTTTTCGGGAACAAATTATTCTCGCAAACCAAGGTTCCACTGTACTTTATATTTATTAAGATTTTAATGTTTGTGGGAAAAGCACTCTGACAGTTTTACTGTCATTCGGTATCGCATGCAAAAATGCAGAAGTTGTTGCAGCTTTTTTGTTTCTCTTTTGCAAACCATACATGAAGGTGGTCAATGAATGAGACGTTTCATGACGGGCACAGACACATATCTTCAGAACTAGTTCACGAGTAAAGCTTGATCACAAACACTGATAGACCTTGATGAAAAACACTGATAGACCTTGATGACAATGCAATGCAGTCTGTGTTTATTCACACATATCAGGCATGCCGCATGAAAAAGAACACAGCCCTCTATTTGCCTCCGATCCCTGCTCCTTAACATGCTTGGATTGGCAAAAAAAAATGTTGTGTTTTTTTTTTTTTTCCCCCTGCAAACTTTGTTTAGCTGATGCAGCCTTACCAGCGACTGGTGAAAGCAAAGCAGATTACCAAACGTCAGTCACTGTCTTCCAGCGTGTTTATTTCTGGAACGGTAGGAAACCTCCGTTTCTCCGACAGTCATACCTGCTCACCGTCTCTTGTGTCCGTGGCCTCGTGAAGTGTCAACGACGGTGTGTTGACGCCCTCGTCTCCCCATTTGCAGAGTCGGACCTGGCCACCCGTCCGAAGACGCCTCCTGCCTGCCCCGGTGTCGCCCCTCCGCATCTCCCACAGGTCCCAGTGTCAGGTAACCTTGAAAACCATTATTCTCATCTGCATATGGGTCAATAATTTTTTTTTTTTATGGGGTTATACTCTCCCTACTTGAGTGAGTGTGTGTGTGTCTGTGTGTGTGTGTCTGTGTGTGTGTGTGTCTGTGTGTGTGTGTGTTTGTGTTTGGGCCTTCTGATGGATCCCCATCCCAACTGGCTTGTTCCTCTATCCTTCCTGGGATTGTTTAGTTTTGACCGTTTACTTGTTGTAGCATGGATGGATGGATGGATGGATGGATGGATGGATGGATGGATGGATGGATGGATGGATGGATGGATGGATGGATGG
>JAODKE010000146.1:5266550-5277059 GCA_026779605.1 Mormyrus hasselquistii
GCAGAGAGAAAAAAAAAGTGCAGAACAAGACAAAGTGCAAAGACAGCGCACATAGTACACAGTTATTTATACGCTTGTTTTTAGAAATCTTGCACGTTGCATGCTACCAATGGTATGCATATAACTAAAGTGGACCTACTGAAGGAAAGATTGGAGAAAAATGAGGAAAAGGACCATGGTGGATTATGCAGGTCTGCTCCAGAAACTCACAGACCCTGGCTGGATGTGGTGCACGATTGCATTTCAAGATTTTTATATAACTGAGCTTATGCACTCTTGCACGTCAGGCGAATGCTCGTGACTTCTACCACAGGAGAATCATTTCAACAATTTTATAGATTATTTATAGTTTTGGCAGTTTGATATTTTTTTTTCTTCATTTATTCATCTGTTCAGTCAAGGATGATGAATTACTAGTATATGTGAGGAATAGTTTAGGAAACTTTTTTCCCATATTTTTTTGTAACTGTGACATATTTGTGCATTTTATCAATTTTACTTAGTGGAGAAAGTCACCACACTGTGTTCCCGTTGCCTCTCTTTCATAACTGAAATGTGTGGCGCAGAATGTTATAGTTGTTTTCAGCTGATTTCCATAGGTGAAAGGTGTCTCTTCCTTTTGAACTTAATTAGTAATCGCAGACCATCCCATTTTGAGGGGGCTTCTTCATTTTACCGTGTGATGACCGTCGGTTGTGTGTTTCTGTAGTTGCTGGCTGTCAGTGGTCCTCTCAGAGCTTGGGCCCCAGTGCTTGATGGGATATCTGTAAAGGAAAGTCCCTCCTCGGCTCTCCGGAATGGCCACTTTCTCCCTGTGGACCTCATGGTGGGGTCTTCAGCGGACGACGGACTGATCAGGAGGGCCCGAAATATCAAGGTGTCTACATATCACCCAGAAAAGGATCAAGAGTACCCTTCATGCACTTCATGTGACTACATTATTACAACAGCTTCTCACCACTCCACTGCGGAGTTCCCTCGAAATTGTTAACTCGACTCTGTGGTACATCCCAGGTTTAGGTTTAGTACAAGTAATGCGTCGTCTTCTCATGTACTGTTTAGTAAACCTTTGTTCAAGTATCTGTTTGCCACCTATAATTTAAAAAAATTTCAAAAAGGTAATCATTTATTGATGGTAAAAATCACCACTACATATCATGAAGATGAATGGATGGATCATTTAATTGGATGCCTAAGTCTTCAACTGAAATCCCTGTTAATGTTATTGTCTAAATTGCTTGAAAATTCCTTTTGGGTCAGAAATTTGAAGAACTCCAAGGTAGAACAAGCAGCAAGACGGTCTTCTATCAAGCTCTGTCAGATTCCCTCGGGGGGGATGACGCCAATGTGTTTGTCAAAGAAGCGGTGACATGGTTCTACTCCATGCAGCATGACCCCTCCCCAGCCGGCTACAATGTCTTTTCACGGGCCTTAGAAAACGCCACAAGGTATGGGCACCCTGTACACGAGTGCCCGCGTGCCCAAGTCGCACTCCGGAATGTTCCAAAATGTATGCACGTTCGTTCCATGCTGCTTATCGATCAGTCTTATCGATGGGCCTATTGCTTGGACACCGCAAATCCTGAAGGATGTGGCAGGTTCACGCAGAACAACCAGCTTCCATTAGCGCTGGGACTCGTTTAATGGAAGCAGTATGGCTGGCATGATGGTCTGCCTGGCTGGAGCGCAGTCAATGTGCCAGCACCCTGGAAGTGTCTTCAGCTAGCTTTTAAGGAAAAAAGCAGGAAAACAAAACCGGTGGAAAGCTCTGAAGCTGTACGATTCTGAATAAGTGTTTGAAAGAGGCTCTGGTTGGTATTAGCCACTACGTAAATATGCTACGTTCCGGAAAAATGCAGTCCAGCTCCGGGTTTCAGCATCCCTCAGCTCCAGTGGAAACTATTACTTAGAGGTTGCAGTGGGGAGATTGAGGTGATGTCATTGTGCTAACTGGTCTACCGCTACCACATGATTCTGCTCATATGTGAGAGGGCTTTAAAGGTCACCCTGCACCCCATACAGGCACATGCTGCCAAGACGGTATTCAAATCATAATTACATACAGCACACATATTATGCCAGAATCTGCCTTTCTGAAAGATTAATAATACCAAATGCCTTGACCAACAAGCGCTATTCGTCTCAGACATTAGATACTCATTGGTGTGTTAGACTATCACACTTGATTGTTTGAAAAATAGCCAAGCCCTGTGACACTCTGTCACTCGAAAATAAGTAACGTTCTGCTTCTCCGCAGAGATCTGTTCATCATCTGCCCTGCGGTGAAGATGGCCAGCGTCTGGGCGGCCCACACGAGGTCTAACGTCTTCATGTACCACCTGCCTGAGAAGGCCGCCCAGACCAGGTGGGTTTTTTGATGGGAAACACTCTTCAGTCTGTCCGCCTGTTCATCAATAAGTAGTAGGGTAAATGTGCATAGCCCTAATTTACTATGGTGTGTGACATATATTCTCGGCAGAGAGTCATTGTTAGGATATCAATAACATTGTGGCTGTCTTGAGGAATGGGGTAGTACTGTTTAGTGTGTTTGACTGCCAGGGGAACCAGAGTTATGTGTTATTTTTGCCTGCCTCTGATTTTGGCAATAAGAGGATGTCTAGTGATCCTGTTTGTTTTTCTTTTTGGAACAATGAAACTATCGTTGCACGAAGGGTACTTTATCTGGGTGATATGAATCTAACATAAAACATACTCAATTTTTAAAATAAAAACACCCTGTTTGACTACAAGAACTAAGTCAGTTTGGTTCTCAGTTAAGTCAAGCTAGTGGCAGATTAAGCAAGAAAACCAAAAGCAGGTCTGTGCGCCGTGCACAGTAGATATATAATGTTAGTTATTGGATGGTGTGTGAAAATGCTGAATGGCATGAGACAAGTGTGACAATGCAAAAGCAACAAGAGCCCAGCTAAAGAACAGCAAATGAAGACCGAGTGAGTTTGTGATTAGATGAGATAACTGAGGCGTGTCCTGAAAAGGGGCTGTGATGACCTGAAGAAAACTAAGTCCACCGCTGAGGAACCACACGTGAGAAATGTCTAGAGGTAGAATTATTTTCAAATGGGGGGCAGGAGATATCTCCAGGCTTGCTCATCAGAAAGAATGGAACAGGGTCATGAGTGATTCCGTGGAGATAGATGTTGCTCCACTAAGTGGGACCTGTTATGCTCATTTTCACAGATTTTTTTCATTTCAGTTTTATTATTGGGATCTACTGGAATAGATTTACAGGTTTCACTGTCCCAAAAACACATTATTTTTTGTCATACTGTACATCTCTGTTTACTCTGTCTATAATAACTGCCTAAAACACACCTAATGAGTCAAGTGCCTCTGATTGGTCAGCTTGCCCTACACATTCCATCCATGTCTTGCAGTCTGCATACTTGTAGGCAGGCAGCCAATAAGGGTTGTGTTATAAGACGACCTCACCATGTCACAGAAAATAAAGGTTGGAATTCCAGCAAGGTCAGGCAAATTAGGGAGTGGTTTCTGCAGTGAGAGTTACTCCCTTTGGCGTCTACTTTGGGCTTTAAGACTTTGCAGACCGTTTACATGCAAAGAGAGCTATATAACTCACTAAAGGAAATGGTAAAACCAGAAAAGCATAATAAGTCCCCTTTAATGACTCTGAAAGCCAGCACCATGGACTTGCACTTGCATGCATCTATAGCAACGATTCTCAACCCATGGCTTGTGACCCAAATTTGGGGCGCGGCAAGTTCTGAAGGTCACGATTACGAAATGTAAACATTTTAAAACCAGACAGAGCCTTGGGTGACATCGGTTGTTACCTGATGTGATTTGGACGACACAGCCAATCAAAATACTTAGAATGATCTGCCTGATAGGTAATGTTAAACATCGCAGAGCGATCTTCATGATTCCAGGTTGAGAAAGGGTGGACAAGAGGAGAGGAGGTGGTTCAAAGGGAGGAGAGAATATGGTTTCTAATTATGGATCACATGGATTTTTTAAGTATTTGAGTTAGAAAACAATGATTTATGGGGAGATCTCCATAAAATATTGCTTAGTGGGTAAATGATGTTGCATTAAGAAACAAAATTGATGTACATTACTTATTAGTGCACCTGCAAAAACAAAATATGAAACAACTGGAAACAAAGTGTTGATTTCACATTAGTATCCGTCCCCTCACTTTGCTTATAGTGGAAGATGAATTCTGTGCAGGTTTATGGACGCCTGTGACTGATTATCATCTATTTGGATCGCCTAACCCTGAGAGCGTTTCATTCCATCTGTCAAAACACATCGACTCCTGAGGTGGTCCATATTTCTCCACTTCTAAAACCTTGTTTGCGCAGCAGCTATTTTTTACCTTCAGTCAAACAAGTTGCACTGGAATCAGGAACTGTAATATGATAGGGAGACAATTGAATATTTATTTCTTCTTTAGCTCTGAGATAATACATGACCCTCACCAGTTGAAGTCAACTGAATGAGCAGTTGGAAGACGGACAGACAGATGGATGGATGGATGGATGGCTGGATAATATATGCTTTTGTCTTTTTTCCATGCATTTATTAGTGCTGATTTGTCATTGCCATTGGATATCCAGTTTCTATTTGGACTCCCGCATCACCCACAGACAAAGGAGATCTTCACTGCTGAGGAAAGGCAGCTTTCCCTCCAAACTATGAACTACGTGGCCAACTTTGTCAAGTCTGGGTAAGACAAAGCATACCATGAACCACAGGGCCATCGGCTGTCCTAACCCTTTACTCCACTGAGATTTCTGATCTTGTCCAGTCTGCTGACGCCTTATTCCTTTTGCTCCAGAAATCCCAACATCCCACACTCCATATCGAGGGTGTCCTTTGGTGACGTCCTACCCCCGTGGCCTAAATTCATGCCCCATGCGAATGGGAACAACTACAAAGAATTGTATGCACCCCTCAGAACCCGAACAGGCTTGAGGAGAAAGGAGTGCTCCTTCTGGCATGACTATGTACCAGCCCTGACCACTTCCACAGGTACGTGGGGATTAACCCACTGCCCATAGCTAAGAGCTCTTTATCCCAACCTAGTACGGTACTCTGGCCGTCAGCTCCAGGTGCACACGGGGCGCTCCCAATCACTGGGAGTATTTCTGCTGTTGATTTTTGGACAGTGTGCTTCCATGGCTTAGCTAAATGCAGGGGTGTCGCTAGGATATTAAGACATCTGGGGCTATACCCAGACACCTGATCTCTTTCAGGCTTCTCAAGCTTCTTAAAACATTTGAACTAAGCTCTCAGCCCCGAGGTCCCCAGACTTGTGACGTGTCTGGTTGAGTGTGTGCGCAATGATCTTCTTCACTGTAGCCCAGGATCGGAATACCCTGCAAAATGTTTACTCTTGAAAGGCCAGGGGGAGTCTATGAATATGGTAGACTAATAAAAGTTTGGCTGTTTCCTCAAGAAGCTGCCAAAACTGTAAATGGATGATGTTTTTTCATTTACTTGTTTTCTTCCAGAGAAACTCTTACGTGGAATCCCTGAGGAGGCGTCTGTCTCAACACCAAAGCCAAATTTCAATTCATTCCAGACCTCAGCAGGTCCAAGGAAGCCCACGTCTGAAAAGGATGCTTATAGTTAAACAAACAGCCCATCTTCTGTAACTTTTCTTGAAATTAAAACATTCTCTCAAGTTTGTCTTGTTAATAGCCTTCAATAAAATCATAACTACAAAACCTCTCAGGCTGAAATTATTTTCCATTTCGTGCTGGGGGTGTCCTCTGCCATGTGCGTTGGTGCCTGGCCCCTCAAACAGGCCTGTGGGAAGGTGGGTGGGGGTTCTTTTCGTTTTCATCTCACCACCCACTATCGAATAATATAGGAAGCTTCTGGAATGTATGGAAGCATCGTAGACTTTTCAAAATGGATTGAATTTAAACACAATACCCCAGAGCACTTTTAGAATTCTCTAAGGGTCACCTGAGATTTGGCAAGCATGCATGCCAGGTCCCTTCCCACCATCCTGTGCAATCCACAGCGGCAAATGAATGCATAGGCTATCCTAGCCATGCCTCGGAAAAGGTGGCACAGAACACCTGAGTGTCCACGCCGATGTCAACCTAGGACCCTCAGATAAGTTAATGATCCTGAGAAGCCGATGTAAAAAAAAAAAAACAGTGCTGCTTTAAGGGACTGTGAAAAGGTGCAGGGAAAAAGAAGCCATAGGATTAAGCAGTGAGACATGGGTCTGTCACATGGTTACTGGTAACAGTTGTAGGGCTGATGCCCACCTTACGTGACTGGACATACAAGAGCAGGTCCTGTATGGATAGCTAGACCCTCTGATCGGAAAGGGGGGGAGCCCAGGACAAGCACCAGCACCTGTTAGCACACATTGTCTGTTAGAAACACAGCAGGGGGTCCCTGGCCAGTTCAAGTCTGACAACAGCGTAAAAACATAATGTCCTCCTCCAAGGCCAGGAACAATGGTTGCTGGTAACTGAGGCAACACTGAAAATGAGATATCTCTGCAGAGCCACTGGATGGGAGTTATGGGAATATTCCACCAAAGGCAGACAGCTACTCCAGGTAGCTGGGGAGCAGGCCGCCACACAGTGGAGCATCCTCTAAATCAAAGGGGGCAATCTTATCCGCAAAGGGCCATGGTGTATGCCGATTTTAGCTGCAACTCCCTAATTACTAATTAGAGGACCGATTGGCTGAGTCCTCACACCTGGCTTTGAACAGCTGACAAACATTATCCCAAAAACCCACTTACACACCAGCCCTTTGCAGGTAAGATCACCCACCTCTGATCTAGATCCTGGGGGGCAAGACAAAACATTTCATAGCCTTGACAGTCTCTTGAATGTCATGTGAGACTGTCCCCACAGGCAGGCAAAACCAGACCTGGGTCCTCCTATTAACCCACTGGAGTAGCACATCCGGCTTGAGGTTCTTGGAGCTGCATCTGTAGGCAATCTAAAAGTTAAAACAAGAACAGTGGCCACCTAGCCTGGTAAGCCTTCAAATGCTTAGTCTGAAATTAAGGAGGTTCTGGGAACAGAGCAGTGCAAAGGCATGGGGACAAGACAAAAAAGCTCCAGCCAGTTACAGTGCCCTTCTCCCAGGTCATGTGGGGACAAAACAGCCAAGGGTGTCCCAACAATCTAACGTCCTGGATCTGACTGCCGGACAAGTGACTCACCAAGATGGTGGCATGGGTAGCCATCTTGAGCTCATTCAGTGCATGAGCAGCCAGCAGGAACTGTACCCAAGTGGTGGGGATGGCCCAGTGCCAACTCAGGGTAGAGTCGGTCAATGCTGCAGGACTGATAGACCCCCAGGAAAGTGTGGCTGGCAGGAGGGTATGACACACTAAAGGAAGATTTGTGCGGACTACACCCACCGCTGACTACCTCTTCACTAGTGGGCGCACCCATTTAGCAGAGGTTGAGTGTCCTTGACTACAATAAAGCTCCCTGTTGGATGTGAGGCCATGACACCATTGGTGAAAGGCTGGTCCAGTCCACCCAGTTAGGCTGTGGTCCAAATTCCAAAGAGTTAAGGGCTGCCAGTTCTCAAATGTGAGTAAAAACCGGTCTCCTGCAGCACCCAAATGAGCAGCTGCCAGTGTAAAGAGCTAGTCTTCCAAACTTTCAGGAATCCCATGGGTTGTCTTTGAGGTCATTCAACAATCCCAAGGAAAAGGCACCGCGTTGAGCTTGCTTTCTCGGCTGCTAGTTATAGCCAAGGTGGGAAGATGATCATTCTGAAATTGAACAGGCTCCCTTGGCAAAGTTGCACCAGTTTGCAGGCACCCTTCATTCTGTATTTTTAGCAGGTTTGCTGGAGTGGGAACACGAAGCGGCAGTGAGGGGAACTTGGTGTTACTGTTGTACCTGTGTGGAAAGCTCAATCGATTCCAATGATTTGAAAATGGCAGCTAACAGAGTCTGGTGCCTCACTTCCCTAGAGCCTCCACCAGTTGCAGGACTCAGAATGGATCTGCTGAGACCATCTGCAGCGAGATCTTCTGTGAGGAGATGCTGGGAAAGGGACTCGCATGTGTATTTATACTACACTAACCCACTAGGGCAAAACAGAGTCAGCAAAGTCAGGCAGCGCAGAAGTCAGTAAACAGGTGTAGAACAAAACCAGTGACCATAAGAGACAAAACATATAGTCTAATAGGAAGAGCTGGATCCGAAAAACAGCATCAATACTTGAGATTTTTGGCTAACTATTTGGGGAGAATGTTTTTTTGAAAACTATTGAAATCAGACCAAAATTGACAATCTTTATACCTGAAGGGTTATATTTCATTGTAGCACTTCATTCCCACCCCAATACACACACATTGTGAGGATGTTTACCATTGGTGTGGAGGAGCTGTCACCACACTCCAGCTGTTCTTTGAGAAAAGTTCTCCATCCCTATGAAAAATGGGATTGGCTAAAAGAAAGCACTCAAGAAATGTTTCTGTGCCGGCCACTTCAAGCCTCAAATGTCTCCGGTGTATAACAATCTGTCACGACAAAACACAGAGGAGACAGGAACAAGCATAAGAGCAAACAATGGGTTTACTGAAAGAACAGGAACCAAACGAAACAGACTACAAGAGGTCAAACAACAGGCACAACTAGCTAGAGGGAAGGCAGTGGCGCAAGCATGCACACTAAGATGACATTAATGACCACACTGGGAAGTGCAGTGCTAGGAGGCACTTTTATATATGACTAATGGGGAAGTAGACGAGAGGCAGCTGGAGTGTGTCACACGAGGGCTGTAATGAGAGGTTAGACAGGGATGCAGGACGTGACACAATCCTTATTTGTGCAATTTTACATACTATTTCACTTTATCCCATCCATCTATCTTCTGTAATTGCTTATCCTATTCAAGGGTCACAGGTGGTCTAGAGCAGAACCAGGAGGCTATGGACACAAGGCAGGGAACAACCCAGGGTGACAAGGTCTCATATCATTAAGTAATTATGCAAATCCAAAGAATACTGCAAACCAATGGACAACTTTGAACATTAAAAAAAAAAAAAACATTAAAAGAAATTTTGTTATACAATCCGTGAGTTAGGCACACGTGGGGTGATGCAATGACTCGAAACGCAGATGCTGTTTTGTTAACGTGAAAATTTGCAATTAATTCATTCCGTGTGCTGATGGCGCCGTTGTAAACGTTCGAGACGTTTGGCCAGGGTGTAGAAAATAATATCGTAATTTCGCTTCCCGTCGCGACGGGTTTCCTTTTAAGGAGCCGTTTCCGCGGTGCACAACCGTAGGCGGGGATCAGGGAGACAGCAAGCCAGGCGGACCGCTCCAGCAGAGCCTCGGGTACCGTCCTCAAAGAGAAGCAGGAGTAAGAACTTCACTAAATCCGAGGAGGCTGTCACCGGGGCGGCGGACTCCAGCATGCTTTAAACTACAGTAAAGCGACACGTTTTATTTATTTTTACAAGACGTCTGGCTTCAATGAATTTAACACTGGTTTATAGTTATGACTTGGCTCCTGCCGTGCATTTTAATTGCATCCAGCGTTCATCAGGTGAGCCTGTGCCATTCATTTGTTTTATCATTTCTTTGTAAAAGTATAAAATGTAAATAGAGATGCAAACATAAAACCAGTAAATAATCATTCAAAATGCCGTCGCAGACAGCAAAGTCGCGTGGAGCGGGGGGGCGGGTGCTTGTATAAGCAGCCGATGAGCAGAAATGCGATGATTCAGGAGCGGAGAAAGCGATCAGCATCTGGATAATGTGTGTTTGCTCTGGCGAAGCGGGGGCAGACCGACCCAATCATTACGAAGCTTTATGTAATGCACATGGAGCACACACACATCATTATTAGTCAGTTTACTAGTGCTAAGCATGCTGAAAATATATACTTATTTAATCGGTCTGCTGAGATTTGAATATTTATAGCAAATGTAAGATTTTAACGATTTTAGGATATTTGGATCTGCGCTCTTACGTCAAGGCTATTAACACGTGCCAATGCAGTTGTGTAAAACGATTATGAGGGAGTCAACAGTTTCTACTTAACAGTTTCTTACTTGACGGTAAGCATAAACTCTAATGCTAATGCATCACGCGCTAAACCAAGTGAGAAAGTTAATTCAACTATTGATGGCACGTATACAACATATATGCTGTACTCCTGCCATCAAAAGATGCAGATTGCATATGTTTAATTTTATTGCAAACATGCACTAAAAAGTTCCTTGTGATTATTTGTTGTACAGGTTTCAGAATGTAATAAAGCATGCACCTGTATGCTTTTATGTCAGTGACATACAGTATATTACATATCCATTATTTTTGCTTTTCAACCATTTTTACAAATCAGAGTAGTGTGTGTTATGTAATAAGATTATACAATTCCTTGGTGAGACCTCACCTAGAATATTGTGTGCAGGTTTGGTCGTCATATCTTAAAAAGCACATTGCGGCCTTAGAAAAGGTGCAGCGTAGGGCCACAAGAATGATTCCTGGTCTTAGAGGAATGTCATACGAGGAA
>JAODKE010000146.1:5277159-5296577 GCA_026779605.1 Mormyrus hasselquistii
CTGAGCTATTAGTTAAGTTCTCCCCAAGCGAGCTTGATGGGCCGAATGGCCTCCTCTCGTTTGTGTATTTCTTATGTTCTTATGTCTAAATTAAACATTAGGTGGGATTCAGAGATTAACTGAATGTCTTTTGAAACCAGCTCAACACGGGGGAATATCCCCAATCTGGATGTATGGAGGCCATCACAACACTCCTCACTAAAGACTTCATCTGCTTTTGTAATTTTGATTTCGCGTACACTGCCTCTCAAAAGTTTGAGGTTACTTAAATTTCCCATGGAATAACTTTCATTCTCACAACCAGAACAGACATGGGTTTCGGTTACATTCTTTGTTTCTGGCCATTTTGAGTCTTCAATCAAACCCACAATTGCTGATGGCCCAGATACTCCATTAATCTAAAGAAGGCCAATTTTATTGCTTCTTTAATTAGCACAACAGTTTTCAGCTGTGCTAACATAAGGGGATTCCTAATGATCCAACTTGGTTTCGCAAACAGAATGTCCCATTGGAATACAGGACTGACAGTTGCTGATAACTGGCTTCTGTACGCCAGTGTAGATATGCCACTTCCAACTACAGTAGTCATTATCAAAATTAACAGTGTGTACACTGTGTTTCTGATTAACTTGATGCTATTTTAATGGACAAAAATTACTTTTCATTTGGAAACTTGGAAATGTCGAGGTGACCCCTGAACGGCATTGTACTTTAAGAATGTTCAGCCACTGCACGGAACTCTATGTGCACAAATCCCTTTTGCAACCTCCAAACTTTTGATGATCAAACAAGAAGTGATTCTTCTGAGAACATCGTGCCATGTTTTTTCAGCAAGTCCCGATGAATTCCACATGTCATCACCGCCGGCCTGTTTTTCTTGTAGGTTTATCCATAGAGCGCTGATGACCTGTATGTGACGATGAGCACGGCTTAATTATACATGCGCTATATCATCCTTGTTCAGTTCAATTTCAATCTATATAGCGCCTTTCAAAACTGAGTGGCCCCAAAGCACTTCACATAAGTTTGTCATAATACATTCCTGCATCATTTATACAGAATAATTCAAAAACAAGGAAAAGGGAAGACAGAGAAATAAAAGAAAGAAAGAAAGCCAGATGACAACAGAGGAGAGGAACCAAAAACTCCGAAGTAGGGAGAAAAAAAACTGGGAGGGGGTTCAAGGTCAACTGGCTGGCCAACCTCCCCGGGCATGCTAACATTGTACAAAAAAAAGTTATATATATATATATATGTGTGTGTGTGTGTGTGTGTGTGTGTGTATTGCATATCTAAATATATGGATGTAAGCATACCAGATATCAAACTCCCCAGTGGCTCAATTCTGATCCAAATGTCCACATCCAGCCCACGTTCCCCATTGGATCATGGGCACAGATTTGGTCAGTCCCCCTTTTCAGAGCTGAGCCACATACAAAGAATGCCTGTTCATCACAGGACACATAGCTGGAGGACTCTCTGGACAGGATGCCAGTCCATCACAGGGCTGGGGGACACCCTGGACAGGATGCCAGTCCATCACAGGGCTGGGGGACACCCTGGACAAGATGCCAGTCCATCAGAGGACACAGGGCTGGGGGACACCCTGCACAGGATGCCAGTCCATCACACGGCTGGGGGACACCCTGGACAGGATGCCAGTCCATCAGAGGACACAGGGCTGGGGGACACCCTGGACAGGATGCCAGTCCATCACAGGGCTGGGGGACACCCTGGACAGGATGCCAGTCCATGACAGGGCTGGGGGACACTCTGGACAGGATGCCAGTCCATCAGAGGACACAGGGCTGGGGGAATAAGTAGAGCGAATAGAGACCCCAAGGACCAGGTTGGGAAACATTAAGCTGGAGTATGCCTTCAGCTCACAATGTCTGTTGGTATGGGCAGTCATCATGGGGAGTAATTGGGTCCAATTACTGGTCTGCATTGTTGTTTAACAGCCAAGGAGTATGAGGACCTGATGTATCATATGGTGCAAACACGGTCTAGACTGTTCCAAAATCCCAATATAGAAATGCCTCCTTAGATGCTGCTACAGAAATTCACACGTGGCTTCATGAATAGCAGCATGAAGTCGAATGGACGCCTCACTCGCCAGATGCACACATCACTGAACCATTATGAGCAGTTATGGGGCATCTGCGATCTCAGAGAACTGGAGGTTTTCCTGCTTGAAGAGTGATCCAATATCCCACAGTCAAGGGTGTGTAGGACAGCATTCCGGGGAAGACAAATGGCAGCCCCCACTGGACCCGTGATGTTGATATATTTTTAGATGTTAGTTTTATCCTTATTTTGTCCACCTCCTATATATACAAAGTGACACTAGTGAACTGCACCTGTTCTTGGTGTAGAAGTGTCAGTTGATGGATGGCTTCAGTGACTGTTTTTGTAATGCTTTCTACTTAATGGCATTATACTGACCCCTTGTGGGCGTATTGTGTATTGCCTGAGCTCAGATCGTGAAAGGTAACGTTTGTTGAACCTAATCAGAATATAAAGGCATTTATTTCTTACTTCGACCGTATTCACTCCAAGCAGCTCCAGATATAGAATTATAATGTGCTATATTGTGACTGCATGCCGCTTTCTTGTACATCTGTGAACTCAAATCAATGCAGGCATTTAAAAATAAGGTAACATTCTTAGTAAATATATTATATGCTTTTTGACAGACAGAGGTGGATAGTTCAGGACCAGAAAGTAAAAATCAAGACCAATATTTTGTGTCAACCAACCAATTGAGTATAAAGAGACAATCACAGACGTCTTAACTGGTTGGGCTGGATTCTTACTTTTTGGATTTGAACTCTCCACCTCTGCGTTCAGCTTCATTTTACACTGAGCAGCGGCCTATCATAATATCATAATATCAAGTCCATTTAAAATGTGGTACCTTAAATCCGACAACTTACCCCGATAAACCAGTAACCCCACTTCGTAGTACGAACCACAGGCCAATGAAAACAAAGCAAACTAAACCGAAGGAAAAAAGAAAAGTAATCAGGGGATTGTAACTTTACAATATTGAATATTAACAGTTCATTTTCCTGAAGAACTTCAAGGAAAACCTCCAAATGTTTACTAAGCATCTGGTTTACTTGGGACTAGCATTGTGTGCGGACTTCACACAGGACCTTCAGTTAGTGCCTGCTCTTTCCCATGTGACTAAGCTCCTCTCCATGTGATTAGGCTCCTCCCCATGTGATTAGGCTCCTCCCCATGTGATTAGGCTCCCGTGGTGTTTTGTAAGAGAAACCGTGGGACCTGATCTATTGTTTTGATTTCTCCTTCTGAAAATAAGCATCCTGGAATAACAGCGGAGGCTTCTTTTAGCCTCTCCCTCCTCCTTTCGGGTGCTGTACGCTGCGGTGACCTCAGTTCCCCAATTACTTTTCCTCGAGGGCTGGATTCCATCAGCAATACAAAGCCAGAGGCCGCTGCCCAGACATCTGACTCTTGCAGGCGGCCAATTGGGGAACCCTGCCCTGCCGGTTTTCAGTCCGCTGTGGGGCGTGTGTGGATGCATCTCTGGCTCCGCTTCTAAGCCGTTGACGTTAAAGAACGGCAATAAAAGTTGCCGGTTCCTGCCTTAGAAAAGCAGATGTCGCCGAGCCCGGCAGACGACGCGGTTTGCTCAGATGCCAAATCGTCTGGCTAAGGTGCATTTGACGTAGTTTGTGCCGGAGCCTCCCAGTTCATGGGAAGATGCTTGGCTGCCTTTGTTTATGCTGGAGCTTATCCAGTTAGCCTGCAGATTCAGGGATAGCCTCAGGGACCTAAACGCATACCATTCCAGTCAGGTATAATATAGTATGTATATACTGTATATATAGTAAGATATAGCTTTTAAAGAAAGAAATCTCCTGATATCAACTCGCTGTCCAGTTTAAACATACTGAGGAAATGAACGTTTTGACCAGCTTATCATGTGTAAATTGGGTGCTTATGGGTATGATGGGTATTTTTTCCTGTAAGGTTTAATTCAGCAGCAACGAAACGATTGCGTTGGTAATGGTGAGGCATGGGCTGGGGGACGAATTCTTGATTCTTTAAATGGCATCAGGCCTTTTTCTCTGTTACTAATGCCTGATTGGGTGATCTGTGAGCACATGGCCTTGCGGGAAACAGTGTGGAATTAGGAGCATCTGCTTCAGCGGTGATGAGCTGAGAAGCGGTTTTCATTATCTTCTACATGTGAACATTTAGGTATATGCAATCCGCAGAACTTTGGGTACAACCTCCTGCAGGACGCGCCCCTCCGAGAGGCCACCTAGAGAAGACTCCCCGACAGACCGGCAAATTGAAGGGGCTTCTTTGTCTTGCAGGTCCTGGCCCAGAATTGTACGGTAGCCCCGCCCACACCCACCGAGATGGACCCGTACGAGCGGACGCGGTACTGCAAGTGGCCCTGCGAGTGCCCCGCCAGCCCGCCTGTCTGCCCCCCCGGCGTCAGCCTCATCACGGACGGCTGCGACTGCTGCAAGGCCTGCGCCAAGCAGGTGGGCGAGACATGCAACGAGGCCGACACCTGCGACTACCACAAGGGACTGTATTGCGACTACAGTGCAGACAAGCCTAGGTACGAAAAAGGAGTGTGTGCATGTAAGTGACCTCATACTCACTGTTATGCCTGCTTCTCGAATGATTAACTGCATTTATACGTAGGAACTTACAGCTGGATTTTTTTGAAGCTATTTAGGGTTAGCACCTTCATCAAAAAGGTGTTACAGCAGGGAGTGGCTCTTGAACCAGCAATACTTTGGTTAGAGTTCAACTCCTTAACTATTGCATCACCTACTGGCTAGAGGCATATATGTGTATATAAAAAAAGACCCCAGAGTAACGAATCACAGAAGCCTATTCCAGTGTACAAAGATAACAGATGAGCCTGAACATTTTGACATTAGATGTCTGATTTATTGCAGTCAAGGATGTAGATTTGGGTATGGATGGTGGGCACCATGTGTGTTTCTTCGGGTGGGGGATTTGGGATGGGTTTGGCCCCTACCAATGTGGAAACCTGCATCCTTCATCTGAGTGCAGCTTTGGGTCCTTAACAGAGTGATGGTGACCTGCATGTGATGTATCAGCCGGGCCAGCAGGTGGCGACGTTCCCTCTTGTTTGTTTTTCTTCTCCATGCATGCACAGATGTGGTGGGGACGGGCTGCGTGCACGATGGGGTGATTTACCGCAATGGCCAGAGCTTCCAGCCCAGCTGCAGGTTCCGATGCCTCTGCATAAATGGTGCCATCGGCTGCCTGGCGCTGTGTGCTGACTTCGAGCCGCCGCGGGTCTGGTGCCAGACGCCGCGACAGGTCTGGCTGCCCGGCCGATGCTGCGAGCAGTGGGTCTGCGACGACGAGCCCCAGAAGGTCCGGAACACCTTCCCCAGGCATACTTTGAACGGTACCGGGCACTTCCACCCCCACATTCCACTCTCTCCTCTTAGAAGCAGTGTGATTCGTGGGAAGGTCCCTCCCCTGATCGCCCAAGTTTAATCTCGCCCCCTGCCATTTATTTGCTGACAGCACGAATGAGCAGCAGCGAAGCCTGGCCACAAAACTGCGTGACGCAGACGACGCCCTGGAGCCCGTGTTCGAAGACGTGCGGCAGGGGGTTGTCAGTACGCGTGACGAACACCAATGACCGCTGTGAGCCCGAAAAGGAGACACGCCTCTGCAGCATCCGTCCCTGCAAAGTGGACATCAGCCGGCACATCAATGTAGGGAGTCCCTTCACCTGGGGCGGGTCGTGATCACACCTCATGAACAGAAACAAGGTGCCAAGCAAAAGTACACTCAGCCATTTTAGAGAGTAAGCAAACTCCGTTTAAGCTGGCAATAGCATCAGACTATGGGGAGAAAGGCTGCTAACTCAAATACTTCTGAGCAGGACATTTAATTCCAACCATAAGTGCCTCTCAAAGATGTCATATTAGTACGCGATAATAGACGGGTAAGAGCATCAGTTCATCTCACACTCACAGACTACGTCGCAATCCGAGTTCCCCAGTGAGCTGGTGAAATACCCCAGTAAAATATCCACAGTACTAAAGGGTCAAATTTCCAAATTGGTTCAGATTTCGGTGAAGGCGAACGATAAAATAAAACAAAGGATGGCAGATTAATACTCATGCTGTCGCTTCTCATCCTCAGCCAGGGAAGAAATGCCTGAACATTTACAGGGAGAGCCAGAGCCAGAATTTCACCTTGTCGGGATGCGTCAGCATGAGGTCCTACCGGCCGAAGTACTGCGGCATCTGCACGGATGACCGCTGCTGCACCCCCTACAAGTCCAAGACCATCCGAGTGGACTTCAAGTGTCCCAGCGGCGCCGTATTCTCCAGGAGTGTGATGTGGATCAACGCATGCTTCTGTAACCTCAGCTGCAAGAACCCCAATGACATCTTTGCCGACTTGGTCCGCTATTATGACTATTCCGAGATCGTGAACTGAGAGGGTGGGGAGTTTCAGATAAGCCCACCACCCCAAGTGGACATTCCCATTCTTTTATGGTTTACCTGATAAGCAGCTTAAGCAGTGATATCATTAAACCAGTTATTTCCCCCTTCTATATTAACATATTATGCAGTTATTTAATCTCAGTACCTTATAGAATGTTTCTATAATCACAGTATTTTTTCAAAATGAATGCATATATGCAAAATCTTATTTTTTCCCATTGGAAAAATATATTATTATATTTGTTTAATAAAAGAGTTTTAATTATTTCTAATGCACATAATGATTGCCCTTATTGTGTCCAAAATGTAGTTGTTATGCACCCTTTGTTTTGAAGAACACTTTGCTTGATTCCCATTTCGTTTGAACAGTAACATTCAAAGCTGCACCAGTCATTGACATTTAGTGACACTCTTTGACACATTTCTGAATGGAAAGAGTAACAATTACCAGTAATACCCCTTAGGACAAGCCGCATTAACAAAGTCACCTAACCCTGACAAAGATAATATTGTCCTATTCATATTTAGAAAATCCAAACACATATACAGGGGAGGACAAGTTTTGGGGTCAGAATGCAGGGTCAGCCAGTATTCAGTGCCCCTGGAGTAACTGGGATTAACGGCATTACCCAAGGGCCCTATGATGGCATCAGTCCATGGGACTTAAACCAGCAAGCCTCTAATCACAGTCACAGAATCCTAACCTGCTGGGCTACAGCAGCTTACAGATTGCCAGCGATGCTTGGATGGAAGACAAAGCATAAGGAATGAAGAGGAAATACTTCAAGTAATTACTGTATCAGAAAAAATAAACTGAATGCATTAAACACTGCCGGTAGAAAACATTTCTTAAATGGTACATTGTCTTGTGTAGGAATTAACCTTTCTAGAAACGTATACGTATATAGCTTATATAACTGGTTATATAACCCTCTCATATTGCTCAGCCGCTCATCAGCGAAGCCCACCCAAGGTCTGCAGGAGAAAAGAGGACCTTCACTATGTAACACTGGGCTTTGTAAGTTGGCTTTACTGGAGAAAACATGCGCTTATGCAACAGATGCAATAACAAGCAGAGAGAGCTGCTTGTGCCTGAGAACAGTGTTATTCTCGCTCTTTGGAATGTGAAAAAGGAGCAGCATGCAGAGAAAAAACCTTCAAGATGTTGGTTAGAAAGTGGTTTCAGAACACGGTAGATAAGGTTAAAGCAACAAGCTGTACAGTCACGAATAACTGCAGAGATGCACGGGCAAAGGGTCCCAGAAAAACCAAGGGTATCTTACACGACATTTTGGTGAACCTGGATGAGGCCTGCTCCAAGCTATCACTGTCATATCAGTGTGGGAGGAAAGGGAGAGTCACTGTGAGAGTTTCAGTGTGAGAGGAGAGGAAGAGACTGTGAGAGTTTCAGTTAAAGAAAAGAATAACTAGGAGAGTATCAGTGTGGGAAGAGAGGGAGAGAGTCACTGTGAGAGTTTCAGTGTGAGAGGAGAGGAAGAGACTGAGAGTTTCAGTTAAAGAAAAGAATCACTGTGAGAGTATCAGTGCGGGAAAAGAGGGAGAGTCACTGTGAGAGTATCAGTGCGGGAAGAGAGGGAGAGAGTCACTGTGAGAGTATCAATGCGGGAAGAGAGGAAGAGTCACTGTGAGAGTTTCAGTGTGAGAGGAGAGGAAGAGACTGTGAGAGTTTCAGTTAAAGAAAAGAATCACTGGGAGAGTATCAGTGTGGGAACAGAGGGAGTGTCACTGTGAGAGTATCAGTGCGGAAAGAGAGGGAGAGTCACTGTGAGAGTATCAGTGTGGGAAGAGAGGGAGAGTCACTGTGAGAGTATCAGTGCGGGAGGACAGGGAGAGTCACTGTGAAAGTGTCACTCTAAGAGTATCTAAGAGTGAGGGTGTAGTACCTGCAAAAATAAGCCCACATTAACTCAATAACCCCACCCATAGGCATATAGAAGCTAAGGAGCCATAAAACTTTGGGTTTTTCTGCCCTAACAGGCAGGTATGACTCACTTACCCGCCTCTTATAAGACCTGACAAAGTGCTGCAGGTTGGTTTGCTCCATATCATGCAAACTCCGCTGCTGGTATGTCTTGATTGTTCAAAACATCTGCCTGCAAAAACAGAAAGCAGTACAGTGGTAACAATGGGTCATTCAAACTAACAACAGAAGACAGAAAAATGGCATTTGTATGGCCCAGGTTAGCTCACCTTCCCAAACAGGTGAGTGATGATGATGCCCAGCACAGTCTGCATGTGTTCAATGCTGCATTCAAAGCTGTTTTCCCGCGGGCTATTCTTCATGTGAACACGCAGCTTTAGATAACCTATTAAACCAGCTTTTTAACATACATACTCATAATTCCTTAATAATTAAAGTCAATTATTTGTATAATTAATCCCCAAAACCCTGAAAGAAGCACATTATACATTCACTATACATTTGTCAAATAATATATTTTTTTTTAGTATTTATTTTTACATGCTGTAGGCTGGACAACTGATCAACTTTAATACATTTAAATACTAATACACTTTGGATTATGTCACAAATCAAATACAAGGTTTCACTATCTAAAATATTGAAGTGTCCATATTAAAGTGATGGCTACTCACAACTGTATCAGTTCAGCTGAAGTCAATATAATATTTCAGCATGTGAAAATCCCTGATTAATTAGGTCAGCCGAGGTCAGGTTCGGGAGCATGTACTGGTACAGTGTACTGCTCACCCATCGCACGGCAAAACACACCTGGGTCTTGGTCGGTGACACCCCAGGACGACAAACGGTCCACTCCCCTCTTCTGGAAATGACCATCTATCTGCAACAGCCAGGGGTTACGTGGGCATCCCCTTGGCCTGGTCCAGCTGCTGGGATCATTTAATTTCAAAGGCATCTTGATCTTCAAACTTACATAAAAGAACTCCAGGATGTGAGGGAAACCTTCAGACAACTGCTCAATTGATTGGTGGCTTTATCTGCGGTAGAAAAAACATTCAGGCGAGGAAAAAAAAATCCAGTGTAACATTCTAACTACAATATTACATTCTTCTTACAATATAAGAAGATTTTATTTCCACTTCCTTTCACTACTGTTTGTAACTTATTAGTCCATGTGTTGGATGAGGAAGTTACAGAAGTTGGAAGATGGAAGGATGGATAAATGACCATGAGCCATGGAACCATAATCCCTGCAGAAGAGCTGTTAGAATGAAATGTAAGCAATATGCGGAAAACAAGCATAAGTCTGCCTTGGTGTCCTCTTAATGTAAATACGATTGTATTAATCTGATTGACCTAAGCAGAGAGCATATGCAGCGGCAAAGCCCCCAACAAATATGGAACATAACTGGATTGGTCAGAGTTTCTTTTAATGGGGCTCAAGATCTCTAGCAGTGCCCCTGTGTGTATGAAGGCGAGTGGCAGATGGTGCCCCTACAGGCCAGGGAGTGGCTGTTTTTCCATGTCCTACAAATGCAGTGTGATCTGTCTGGTTATGACAGGGAAGGTGGCAATGTGCTAATGAGCTGGGCACATTGTACGGGCACCAGAAGGCCACTTTTTCAGAATGACGGATGATCTAAATTTGGACTCCCACCTGTGAGACTTGAAAAAACGTGAAGGGGGTCACTTATTGAAAAGGAATGTACTTACACACAGATACACACGTTTAGCTTAAAGCTTGCTGTAACCACAACAAACTTTCCTTTGCATGCCCTCATGATCTCAGAAAGCACCAGAAAGCAGCCCCAGCCCCACTGTCTGTCCCCAGCCCCATTGTCTGTCCCTCTTTTTATAGCACCGAGAGCAAATACACTCTGTCCTCTCGGTGACTGGGGCTGCTTAAGCTTAACAGAACACCAGCTTATGACTGCTTAGGAGCCTATAAAGTGTCATTATAATTTGCAGCAGCGTTGCGCTTAGAAGACCATCTTCACGTGATCTGCAGAGAATGGATTTTAAACTGTTGATGTTCTGCAAAGCGCATTCCTGCATACTACTATCCATGATGACAGCAAAATGTTTTTTTTTACCATTATCATAAACAGGAATATAAGAACTATGCAAGTGTATGAGAATCAAAGACATTGCAAGATACTGGTTTAATTTGTAAATGACTATGCATTCATTGGAATGAACACACTGATATGTACTAGAGATTCAGAAGCTGGTGACAGGCAGTGAAAACTAAAGTCTTGATGAGTCAACAGGGTTCACTGTAAGTTTAACGTGCTGCTGTACCTGAGTATACAGTAAAGCACAGAGCGCTTTGATCTACACTTTTACCACAGTTGATCTCCTGCACTGTCAGGAAAAAACAGTACCATTTAAGGTATAGAAATGGACACTGAGGTACGTTTTGTTACACTGAGGGTATATTAGTGTTGTTTCTCTAACAAAACTGTACCTTTATTTCTGACAGTGTGTAATACTGAGTGCGTAATGGTCACACGCTGTAGATGAATGATTATATCTGTCACTAGGTAAACTTACCATTTCTGTAAATATATCTTAAAAGTAACTTCAAATTAACTTGCTTGCTTACCTATACAATTTCTAGTGGTTTTAAAAACATACATTCACAATATACTGTTTCTAGTATTATAAATATTTTGGATTTATATAACAAGTACATGATTTTCTTGTACTTTTACTATCGTACGCAAGCTAATTGCCCAAGATACACAGTGAAGAAAAAAACTAAAGGCAAAAAAGAACCTGTTTTTCCGTGTTTGTGTTTTAGTTCTGAGAATCCAATATTTCACATAAAGTCTAATTGACATATAAAGCCTGCACAAGCAGAAATATCAGGAAGCCGATGTAGGCCATAATAGTTTGGTATAATTTATACATAACTGTAGTCTAGGAATAAACTCATGGTGAAACACTGGATTTCATTGAACGTAGAACTGAAACTACGCAGCATTATCACCATCAGCCTTTAGAATTGCCAGGCTTTTCAAGAGCTAGTTAGAACATTTGTACTTCATAAGATTCATAAGTAAAATTGCTGCACATCTCTCTCTAGATTCTAACTTGTCATAATCACTGTTGGGCAAGTTACTTAGCAAGAGTAATAAATTACTTTTTACTTATTACTCGTTTTATGAGTAATATTACTTTATTTATTACTTAGTATCAAATGTAACTAGTTACATTACTCGTTGTATTACTATACTTTCAATTCCCAACCCCCCATAACATTGTCATACAACTAGCTTCTTTTAAAAATGAATCCCCTTCATTGAAACAATAAACAATGTACAGAAGGAGTCAGAAATTAAACAGGATAACCACAAACACTGGAGCCTGTATGAAAAATGATAAATATATCCCGACTTTTTAACTCGAGAATTCCCACATTAGAAAGGAGTGTAACGGTTTCACCAAACATTTACAAAACATTAAACGATGCTTCACATGAAGGACATCATGTCCAGACTGCTGACATTAATCATAATCCCCAGACAGCGCCAAGTGTCATACTGCTGCTGTCGTGCTCGTCATAATAAAAATGCCTACGTACCTTCTGGGTTCGCAGTATTAGTTTAATTGTAATATTATTACTGTTTTGCAAATTGTAATCCTTACACTACTCCTTACCGGGGCAAGTAGTAATATTACAGTAACGCATTACTGAGTAACACTGGTCATAATATAGCATAATTATTGTATTGCGATATATTTTGATGATGCATCAAATAACATATAACGCGCAGGGTTGTAGACCAGAATTGGCTTAGTATAATCGTTTTTCTGGCCAATAATGTAATTTAAGATATGGCAGTTTACTTTTAGGAGCCTATATAATTTATGCATAAGACATTCATTGTTGTTTTTGCAGTAAATGTCATTATCATTAATTTCCTGACCTACGTGTGTCAGTCAGACAAGCGGGTAGATAACTAATTCATTATATTAATGTAGTCTTGTTCAAAACAGAATACAAGAAAATAAAACTTGCGGAAACATGACAAATTCCGATCACATTACAGTTAATATCGCCTAAATTTCTACGTGTCCCACGTGGGATTTTATAAAGAAGCTGCACAGTTATTCGCGATGATGCCAAAGAGCTATAGATATGTACATTCTTAAACCGCTTCACTTGACTGTTATAAAGGATTATGATTATAAATGGTTTTGAAATAACAAAGTTCCCTACCAATTATAACAATCTTCAAAGGACAGACTTACAGCATTTAACATTTAAACAATTTGCTTCTTGGATAATATTTTATTGTAGTCCAGCAGATGGAGCTAATATTATCTATATCAGTGGTTCTCAACCTTTTTGCACCGCGACCCAGCTTTTACCATGCCAGCTCAGTCGCGACCCCATATCAAGTATAGGTTTAAATTCAGGTTGCGATCAAGCGCGCAGTGCACTCTGCAATTTACGCCAATCGATGCCTGTCGTACAAATCTGAATGGAGGTGCCAGTGAATTTTACAGTATACGTTTGTGATTTGGCTTTTTGGATTGGTTGAGTGTTCACTAGTTTGCAAATAATATACGGCTACAGTCACCTTTCTCAGGCGTAGACGCTCTCAGGGCCCTTTGCGGATTAGATCGACGCATGCGCAGAGAACAAAGATATACGTTCTTGATCCGTTTCACGCGTCTTAGAAGAGAAGTTTATGTGGTTTATGTGGTAAAGCTATGCCTCTGTAGGTTGTGAGGATGTGAATGGGTTAAGCTCGCCCGCTTCAGCCGTCACAGGAAGTGGCATAACTGCTCAATGTCCTGCCTAGATATTCATTCATCACTTAATATCTGAAGCATTCTTTATATTAGTTGCAACATTCTCGATGTTATAATATAAGTACAATATAAGGTAGTAGTAAAATTGACCTTCAAGCTTATCCAAATAGCAGCATGGCTTATAGTATTGATGCAGTGTGTAATAACAGATGTTTATAGTACATGTTTAAGAGCATGTGTAACAGTTGACCATAGAGAATATTTAACAGTAAAGTTAATCAATAGACACAGTACAGGACAATGATGATTGTTTAAATTGCAGACATGACAAAGAGACAAGTGTAGCATGCAAAACTACTTAGATGGATGGAATGTGAATTTCCAGTCCTTTTGGTGTGTGTATGGGAAAGTGGCTGTGCATGTGTACGAGTTCTCGTGTGTACTTTAAGAGGTGGATGAGGCAGTGTTGAGTATCCCAGGGGGCAGTGTGGTGTTAAGGAGCCTGACAGCCTGGGGGTAAAAACTGTCCCACAACCTTGGTCGACCCGGCTCCGATGCTGCAGAATCTCCTCCTGGATGGCAGGAGGGTGAAAATCCATGTGAGTGACGTGAGGGGTCCTGCACAGTGTCGCAAACACTGCGCTTGTGAAGTGTGTCCTGAAGTGAGGCGAGGGGCCACACCGATAATGTTCTCAGCTGTCTTCACTATTCGCTGCAGGCGCTTGTGGTCGGACGTGTCGCGGTTTACGTACCAGGTAGTGATGCTGCTGGTTAGAACACTCACGATAGTGCCTCTGTAGAAGGTTGCTGAGGATGGGAGTGGAGAAGCTCACCTGCTTCCTGCCGTCACAGGAAGTGGCATCTCTGTTGGGCTTTCTTGGTTAAGGAGGTGGTGTTTTTCATCCACGCAAGTCCCTCAGTTATGTGCATACCAAGGAACTTGGTACTGATTACGATCTCCACAGCTGACCCATTGACACTGAGTGGGATGTGGGCAGGACGTGTCTTTACTCTTAATCTCTTTAGTCTTGTCGACGTTGAGAGACAGGTTGTTGTCCCTGCACCACATGGACAGCCGTTGCACCTCCTCTCTGTAGGAGGATTCATCATCCCTGCTTATTGGTCCCAGCACCGCAAACTTGATGATGTGTTTTAAACACCGCAGTCTTGGGAACTCTGTAAGCCACAGCCAGCATTGGGCGCCACCATTTCCCCAAGGTCGTGGATCTGATCGTGGATCAGCATATGAGCTTACTGGTTTTAAAATGCTTACATTTCCACTCGCCCTTTCAAAACTTGTCGTGACCCAAATTTTAGTATTACTATTATTTTTCCTTGTTGGAAGAAAAATAATTACATAGGAAATTAATTTGTGTTGTAATTCTATGCACATATTGTTTATTTTATATCACATTCCTTTACATTGTTGCATTTTTCGGACAATTATATTATAAATAATTATATTATTTATAAATAAGATTTATAAATGATATACATTTATTCTGTTCTCTTGCGGAAATAACCTGAAGTTTGTGTATTCGTAAAATAAGAGGGTAATTATAACTATATTATTATTATGGTTGTGGGGATTTTCAGGGTGTCCACATGAAGTCATCACTATCCCAAAATTACAGCAGGATTAGTACAAATATATACACATATTGAATATTAATAATTATAATATAATAAATTAAATATAATAAATTGATTGTGCTTTGAATAAATTACATGAATTACCACTTTTGTTCTTCCATTATGACCCTCACAATCCTTTATACACTGGCGGAATCAGGGGTAGTTCTGGTCTTAAATATGCTGTGCTCCTAATCACTTTATTCATAAATTCATATTTTTCTACCAACATTGTCAATGAAGTATCATTGATTCCCCTAGGTATTTGAATAATTTAACATGTATATTGGGATAATTTATATGGAGCTTTCAGTAAACACACCCGGGAATGTAATGGAAGTATTCCAGTATGCTTTAGATAGTAATTTTAAATGTCTGAAACCCGAACTGACACTAAATTAAAATTTGATTAACCTTATTAACAGACAGAACGGCAGATGCTGACCCAATAGAAAGAGGAAAAGCGCGAGCTGTGCACGAGCCAGAGCGAGCTTGAACTTCCCGCCAGTTTTTAAAAGGCTCTTGCGGGCGCCGCCATCGCGCAGTGTTTCAGCGCGGATGGCTCGTGACGCGCCGTCGCCATGGCGACCGTAGGAGGGACGACAGTGTCAGTCTGAACTAAAATCACATGGACTGGGTTTGCTGCTGAAGTGGGGTTCTGCTTTAATCAATGCACGCTGAAAGCCATTAAAGTAATTTTCTTAAAATAAAAAATATTTAAAAGACTCATTGACGGGAAAGAGGAACACTTCTCTTTGGAGACGGTGAGTGTAAACTGTGGTTACGTCTAAAGAACAAAATAATTGATTGTTCTCGGGAAGGACATATTGTAAGCCACCGTGTGGCTAAGCTAGCCAAGATGCCGAGATGGTGAGCTGAGGTAGCGCCGCCATCTGATTTTGCTCGTATAATTCAACATCGGGGCTTTCTCGCTCGGCTGGCTTTTCCGTCGGACAAAGTAACACTCGGCTTAGGGTTATAAAGGTGTGGGATTTGAAGGCGCACATGATGGTTCATGGCTAACCGTGCCACGCTGGTTTAATGTCTCCGGGGAGAGCTACTTACACGTCGACTGAGGCTTTCGCTCCATTGTGGCTCGGGACGACTTATACTGAAACACGCCCGCTTTTTTTACTGCTCCGTTCCTTCACAGTCCAGCTGCTTCAGAAAATAAAGGTCGACAAAAACGGCAACAGGTTCCGTTGGGTTTAGAAACGAGAAGGTGGTACGGATCTCCTCGCCGGCTGTCCTACCGGCTTCGGCTCTGTTACGTCTTACCAGGGACGCTCTTTATCCAAATTCTGGAGACCGAAAGCACTCGTAAACCTAGGTGCCGTGACTCGTTAACAGTGAACGACGGGTGGTTTTTAGACTGGATGTTCGCTCACACAGCCTCCGGATTGCAGTACGGTACCGGCTAATCGGGTCCATACCGCGTGCATCTGGTAGCGCGGCGGGTGGCGGTCACCGACTTTCTGTTACCCCGGTAACCTGACAATGACCCAGGTAGATGCAGAGCTCATTAAGGACCAAGTAAGGTAGCAGACGCACACACTGGTAACCAGGGCAATGGTTAAAACCAGCTTATGGCGGAGAGAAAATGCCGTAAATCAGGGCGGGAAAGGACGCCGGGAGCCGGGCCCGTGACACGGCGTGCGAACGGGTTACAGGTTGTCTTCTTGATGGGGAACATGTTTAGTCTGTTCCCCGCTGAGCCCTTTTTTTGGCTCCGTGTTGTCCCACCTTTTTATATTAATTTGATTTTAGGAAAATTGAAATGTGCAGTTCAGGTTTGTGGACGCTGGCACATTTTAAAGAACAGTCTGTACGTAATCACGAATTCTAAATTTCAGTGTCTAAGCATTTCTGTGATATAAAAAATGTATGCCTACCGCAACACTACGTAGTCGTTATGAAAACATTTTTTTATTCATATTTTATAAACCTTTGTCACTGCAGTTGTTTTTTCATGCTTGTTTAAGTACTATACAAAATGACTTGCACGCTTAAATTAATACAACGTTATCCAATATTTATTTTCTAGTTTCTTTTCCTTTATGGATTTCCCCACTCTAAGTTCGATGTTTAACTGAATATAATTGAATTTGTATGATATATGTGAGATTGATTGTTGTTGTTTGTTTGATGTTCAACCCCCGTGTTTTCCCTCTTTGTTTATCACACCTGGGGGATTAGCCCCTGAAAATCTTTGCTGTAGAGAAGAAAAACAAATGTGCTTGTTCTGGCTCATTTTCTCTGACAAAGACTTTGATTTGATGGCAACGACAGAATAAATAAAATGCAGATTGTACATCTGGGTACTTGTACCTAAAGAACACCACTGTGTTCCTTGCTTGTATGAAACAGTCTGCATGGATGCAATGAGTACAAAAGATGAAATTTCGCAAAGAGCCAAGCCGAAGGTCTGTCTGAACTAGAATTTTTATATATATGTATATATTATACACACACACACACACACACATGAGACAATTGTATTTCTTCACTGTTGATGTCTCTGCAGATTAGTTTTAAAGTTAAGGGACTTGGCAGTTAATATTATGTAGTGGAAACTGGTTTGGACGTGGTGCCCTTGAATGCTGTATTACCTGCTGCTCGGTGTCATCCTGCCCTGCACTTATTCTGCTTGGCTAGATCGCTCATTCCTGCCCATGGGTTAATTAGCAGCCCTTTCTGGTGTTTCTCAGAGGGGAGGCATGATTGCTTTGCAGGTGGTAGTCCCATGAGTTCATGCTTTGAGGGAACCCCCCCCCAATGACTTTGTCGCACTTCAAAGAGACCCAAGAGAAATATTTTGCTCTGTTTATTTCACCCATGGGAGAAAACTTGGATGTTGCTTTAATGGGTCCCACAATGAAGCATATTACAAACCTAAAGAGAAGTGGAGAAGGACCCTACAATTCACGATAGTCACTGTTTCTGAATTGCACTCTAATATCTATGTAATGTGGATTAGATCTTAGGCTAGTTGGTGTCAGTGTTTGATGGTGAAGAAATGTATGTGTCCAGCCCTGCATGGGAGTAACTGTGTTGCCTGGCTTTGTTCAGCGTTTTATCAGTGCTGCCATGTTGGAGATCCAGTTAATTATTTGTGGTGTCTATTAAGTCCTTTTATGCTCAGTGATTACTGAGGCACATATCTGTCATGTGGGTGTCCAGACAGGCTTAGGCTGACCTAACCAGGTTCAAGTTCCAAGGTCAGAAGAATGGTGTCACGATTGGTTAGCAAGCCCCTGGAACAACTGGGGTTAAGGGCCTGTGTGACCCTGCTTTCTTGAATGTTCATCGCTTTGGATAAGTGTTTCTTAATTAAGTCTGGTGGTATTATTGAATTCTTTATTTTGTGACTTTAATCACATCTGAGGACCTTTTGCCCCTAAAAACTGTTAATAGGTGTTTTGAGTTCACTTGTCCTATTTATTTATTTACATACATCGTTTTGTTGCTTGCGATGGGTGACTCTAACTTGTCCTCCTTGACCCCACTCTTTTTTTGTTTTTATCTGAAATCCTTCCAACCATCCATCCATTTTCTGCCATTCATCCGGGGTCAGATCACGGGGGCAGCAGTCTAAGCAGGGATGCCCAGACCTCCTCCAGTTTCACTAGAGGAATACCAAGGTGTTTCCCAGCCAGCTGAGAGATGTAACCTCTCCAGCATATCCTGGATTTGCCCTGGGGCCTCCTCCCAGTTGGACATGCCCAAGACACCTCCCCAGGGAGCCATCCAGGAGGCATCCTGGACAGATGCCCGAACCACCTCAACTGACTTCTTTTGATGTGGAGGAACAGCGGCTCTTCTTTGAGCCCCTCCTGAAGGTCTAAGCTCCTCACCCTATCTCTAAGTCTGAGCCTAGCCACCTTTTGGAAGAAGCTCATTTCAGCCGCTTCTATTCACAATCTCGTTCTTTTGGTCACTACCCAGTGTGCATGACCATAGATGAGAGTAGGAACATAGATCGATCGGTAAATTGAGAGCTTTGCGTTCTGACTCAGTTGCCTCTTCATCTAAACAGAAAGGTACAGCGTTCACATTGCTGCTGAAGCTGTCTGTCGATCTCCCGCTCCCTTTTTCCCTCACTTGTGAACAAGAGCCCAAGATGCTTCAACATCTCTACTTGAGGCAGTGACTCATCCCCCACCAGGAGAGGGTAATCCACTCTTTTCCGTTCAAGAATCATGGCCTCAGATTTGGAAGTGCCAATCCTCATCCCAGCCATCCACAGATGCAGACTGCCCCAGTGCATGCTGCAGGTCACCGCCTGATGGCGCCAACAGGACCACATCATCTGAAAAAAAACAAAGATGCCGTCCTGAGGCCCCCAAACTCATCCCTTTTGCTACGCCTAGAAATTCTGTCAATAATAATTATGAATAGAATCGATGACAAAGGGCAGCTCTGGCAACACCTACAGTCCAACACCCACCGGGAAGATGTCTGACTTACTGCTGGCATTGCGAGCAACATTCTCGTTCAGTTTGTACAGGGTTCTGATGACCCGCAATAACGGACCCCGTACCTCATACTCCTGGCACGCTCACCACATGACCCCCCCCCCCCCCCCCAAAGGA
>JAODKE010000146.1:5306435-5326501 GCA_026779605.1 Mormyrus hasselquistii
GTGTGTGTGTATATATATGTGTGTGTGTGTGTGTATATATATATATGTGTGTGTGTGTGTGTATATGTGTGTGTATATATATGTATATATGTATGTGAGAACCATTTATTACTTATTTCTTTTATTATTATTACTACTACTTCTGATCTTTTTATTTTATTTGTTCTGTTTCTTTAATGTCTGGTTCTGTGTCTGTGCAACACTGCTCTACATGCCTCAAATTGCCCCTCAGGGACAAATAAAGTTTTTTGATTTGATTAAGAAAAATGCATACTTTTTTGGTCAGTGCATAATTCTGTGTACTAAAATTATTTGTTGGGGAACGGGACTTTGCGGGTTGGAACTGAGAAGTTGCTGGTTCAAATCCTGTGGTCAGCAGCTGACGCTTGAGCAAGGCCCTCAACCCCAATTGCTCCAGGGACTGGCTGACTTTACTGTCACCTCTAAGCCAGTTTCATCAGGTGGCCTCCTGGGATGCTTCTCCAGCTGTCCTGAAGGAGGTCTCACATATATGCTGAGCACCCATTGGCTGCTTTTCCTTCCCACTCTGGTTAAACTCCACCAGAACCATTTCTAATGTGTTTAGCTCGGGTCGGGGAGTCATGTGATGTGCCACTGTCACTGTCCTTTGTAAGCGGCTTGGTGTGTCCAAACATTTGACCACTACTGTCTATTTTGCACACACATACAGCTGAGAGCAAAGCTTGTGGTCCAAGTTCAGGTTCAGGCCATTTATCTGGCACCCCGAGCATTTCAGGGGGTTTAAGGGTCCAACAGAAGTGAGATTAGTCTTTCAAGGCTGGACTCAAACCAGTGACCTACCATGTGTGATGCTGCTGATTTGTACTGGATGTTTAATTAGGAGAGAACAAGAAAGCAAACTTTCTTTGTGGTTGGACACTAACTTGGATGGGTAGGGGTAATATTTCATTATTAGCCATTTATGAAACCAGGCATGTAATTTTTCTCTGTGTAGCCCACATTGCTTAACCTTTTTAGTGAAGTCTATGATTACTTTCTGGTAATTGCCAATGATTGAGCCTTAAGGCAGGAGAGACCTGTTTTAATGTCTTAATCAGTGGCTTGAATTGGTTCTGCTACATGCAGTCAGTGCTCTGTGCCAAGGCAGTCAGCGGACTGAAGATGTTCTCATTTATTTTTAACAATTTTATTTTCACAGAAAAATATGAGCTGTCAACTGCTGAGCTCAATAAGGAGCGTATTGTGTTTTTTAATTGCTAATCTGATCCACATGCAGAGCCTGCCTGTGGATTGGAAACCCCCCTCCCCCCCAGCCATCATTCTGCTTTATACACCACTTGTTTTCTCAGGACCGACTGACTTACCGAACACGGCTCGTTGGGTGATCGTCTCCTGAGAGGACACATTGTTACACGCGCATCGTGTGCCAGTGGCATGATGGCTTCAAAAGTAGCTCTCCATCCCGGCACTCGGATTCAGCACAGCTAAATTTATTAGCCGGCAGCTGGCCGCCGCTTTAAATTTAGCAGAGCAGGTGGTGTGGAGACGTGGCTCCATATTTATCTAGTGGGGAAGTGCCCCCAGAGAGCCATGTCACAACAATGCCACTGAGCCGTCCACCACAGGCCTGCCTCGACTGACGCAGGCCTGACTATGCAGTGCTATGGCAGGCTTCAGAGGCCCTCGATTGTACTGGAAACCCCTGCCCCCCCCTCGCCCCTTTGCTCCGCCTGCCAGGGCCTACCTGAAGTAATTTGGCTAATTTAAGACTTTCGATGCTTATTTATAGTCTGTTTACTTGACCCGAGAATTACCGAACACGCTAACTTCCTGAGGTACCAGGAATTATTGGAAAATAAAAGCTGTCCACTCAAGCATGACTCAGACCTGGGCCTGTGTGTGGCTGCGATGCAGGTGAGCGGAGACGGCCTGAGAGCCGTGTGCCTTATAAGGAGCTTCCCTGCTGGTTTATCAGCTGCCACTCAGCCTGCTCTGATATTCCCTGTTAGCAAAGTGCTCAGTCTGCATCTCTGTTGTGAAATTGGGTTCACAGCCTCCTGGATACATCTCCCGTCCTCGAGTGTCACCTTCTGTTTTCCAGTGTTTTTTATTTATGTAGCTCAGATCTGAACCGCTCGTTCCTGTCGTCCACAGCAAGGCGGCTGGGCGAGCAGGGGGGTGGAGGCGTGTGTGTGCGTGGCGGGGAGAGGTTCTACACTTGGCAGCATGTCTGATCACTGCAGGTCCTAAGTGAGCCTGCCCCCCACTGGGCCTCTGTGACACATGGTTTGCTCCAGGGATGCCAGTGGCCGCTAATTACCTGACCGTGAAAGAGATGGGAAAGTAAAAGGGATGACAAGATTCTTCATTTCGGTGGCGACAAATGATGGAAAAAAAAAAGCTTTCAAATCCTAACACATATATAGCTTGCATGTGTAACATTATGATGTATCAGTTAACAAGCACCTATAGCCCTGAATTTCATGTACTTATTTTAGTTACATGCTATTATTATTTTTCTTTTTTAATTTGAATGCACTGAATTTTAGGCAACAACACTTTCATCTTTCATAATGAGGTCTCATTTGTTAAATGTAGTAAAATAGGATTCATGGGGGATATTATTAAATCTATGTACTTGTTGCATAACAGTGCAGGCCTTTCCTATTAGACTTATTGGACGTGCTATTTTTAGGGTAGGGGGGGTGTGGGGGGTACTCCTCCTCTCAGAGCTTTAAGTGTGCATTTGTTTGTGACATTGACTGGTGAATGTTGTCACTGTCATATGGCAAGTCAGGGTGCTGGCCGCTTTTTACTGTCAGCAATAGCGACTGCTTTCTTGACATTTGTTGGACACCCCCCTCCCCCCCCCTTGGAAACAAAAGCTTGATCTGAAGTGAAAGGTAAGCAAGGTCGGTGAGTGGGGGTCGTGGGGCTGGCAGATCAAAGGCAGGAACGCGGAGCCTGTGAGGTAGCTTCTGCTCCATTTAAGACGCTTCCCTTGTTGTGCCAGTTTGCTGTTAGGGCTGCTGCCTGCCGTCTCGGGCGCGACAGGCTGCGCGCGTTTGACGTTCTGGTAAAACGGGAGACTTTTCTACTTTTACTGAAATCCTTTGGATGTGTGTCTTCTCCCATGAAGCTTGATACTGAAGTTAACCCAGGTGAATCGGCTTTTCACAGAGAACTTGGTGGTAATTAATTTAACTAAATATTAGCATTTAAAAGATTGATACTAAATAGCTTTGTGCAGTGTTGTGGCGACACCTCTCTTGTTGTCCCCCTTGCGTGATGGGCGGCTATAAAAAGCTAATGTTGAATTAGGGTTACTTTCGCACGTAGGATTTCTCAGATCTGTAGTTGTCTTTGAAATGCTGTTTTCCCCGAGCCTTCTGACTCTGCCCCCCCTCTCCCTCAGGTTGTTGATGGAGTTCTGTCAGGGAAGCGGCCATTACTGCCACGCTCAACATCTCGGTGCCCGGCTCTGAGGACGATGTTCCGTCCTCCTGCCCTGCCCTGACACTTCCCAAGTCTCAAGGAGAAAGACCAGGCCGACCAGCTGCTTCGTGGCGTTCCAGCGGAGCGACGCCCCAAAGCACACCCATGGGTTAAGGTGTCTTCGGAACTGGGCCAGTGAACGCCAGCTGAGTGCTTCCGTTGCTCAGGACGGATTTGAAGGGCTCTCTCTGTGGCAAGCACTGGGCTTTTTTTTTTTTTTTTTCTTTTTTTTTGATTATTAATTATAGTCTGGGGACCTCTGAAATCTGGCCCATCTTCTCTGGGAGTGGGCGCTGACATCGTCATGGCCAGGATGAATCGGCCTGCGCCAGTAGAGGTCTGCTACAAGACCATGCGCTTCCTGATCACGCACAACCCCACAAACGCCACCCTCAGCACCTTTATTGAGGTGAGAGCCCGTCTTCGGCAGGATATAATAGAATTTAGAATTAGAATTTAGTGATTAATTTTAGTATCCAGTATTTCTAGAAGAGTTGAAACGTTGGATGAAGGCCTAAAAAACTAGCTTGCTAATCAGCTGTGGTTTGCTTTGTTTGCAGTATATTTTAGACACAGTTGCACTGATGTTCATGAACTCGGCTACTGAGTGCAGTTCACTGGCTGTAGGCTTCTGCTGTTTTTGTTTGTTGTTTTTGTCTGAGCCTGTAGTAAAAGAACCACAGTTGTTGCCCTGATGCAGCCCCCGCATTTCGATAAGAATCGCGTGCTGGGAGGTGGCCGCATAGCTTGCTTTATTTCACAGGGAGATCTGCGAGAGCCAGGTCTTATAGGATAACCTTTGCTGAAAACCTCCTGTCGCCATGGATACTAGTCATAGGGCCACAGTCGCATAGCAAAGATAAAAATGGAGGGAGTTAAACAATGCCAGGCCTTCATGGATATAGAGAAGAGCGCATTGTGGGTCATGTTGAATTCCTGACGGTCCTTAAAGGCGTACGCCTTACCGCCACAGCCATTAAAGGCGTACGCATTGTTTCGATTCCCTTTCTATCGCTAACTTTGCAGGATCTGAAGAAATATGGAGCGACGACTGTGGTGCGAGTGTGTGAGGTTACATATGATAAAACACCGCTGGAGCGGGATGGCATCACTGTCATGGTGAGTAGTGAGGTGGCTTGGGATGGTGTGCATGCAGCTTTCATCTGTCCGTCCATCCGTTTGTCCTTCTATGTATCTGTTTGTATGGCGTCTGTCTCTGTGCTTCAGATGCCATTTCTTGACTTTCCGCATTTTATAACTTCATGTGCTTTTAAAAAGAAGCAGATGTTTGTTGTTGAGCTCTCGCTACGATGACCGTCCATGTTTCTGGTTGCATCATCACGGATCATATTAAGCTGGCAGCCCCAGAACCAACAGCCCATATGTGACGCACAGTCCAGCTTGCTTTGTCTGGCCCTGCTGGATCCGTTTACAGCCGGTCTCAAGGTCAGAAATTTTCTGCATCCACCATCGGCCCCCCGCCTCGACTAACCTGACTGCACAAAGAGAGAATCCCATAATACAGCCAGAGTGTCTTTGGTGAAATAGATTTCTATTCGGCAAGAAGCAGCCAGTGGCTAGAGGACCCATGTTGAGCGTGAATCCCCCCTCTACCCTGCCTCTCCTCGTAGCTACGGCATGTGGTGTCATTACCCACCCTATAGGGCTGAGCACAGCCGGCTTCCAAACCCCACATGTGTTTCTCATTTCCCCTGTCAACATTTCCCCGTTGTCATGGGGGCCAGGGAGGGCCCCCCCCCCCCCCCCCACTCGTACACAGGGCCTGGCTGGGACTCTTTCTCTCACTGTGGTCTCTCTCTCTCTCTCTTGCTCTAAAATAGAAATGCATAGTCAAGGAACAGCCTCATAAAAACAACAAAGGGGTGATATAAGATATGACGTGCCCCCCCTGCTTAACATCTCTCTCGTCTGTCCCTGTCCAGTGATTGGCCAGCCGTTTGACAAAGAGCAGCAGGATCAGGTGCAAGCTGCTTTGTGACCCCTGCAAGACTCAGAGATGCTCCTCTAGCGTGGTCACTGCTGACTGACTCCAGCCTAGTGCTGCTGGAGTATGGCTTTGTATTGAGTAACTGTGCCTGTGCAGCTTCTCTTTGTAACATAAGGAGATGCTGTTTTCCCTGGTCACTGCCGGTGCTGAGGAGTGGCAGTTGATGCTGGCTCCAGCAGGATGTCGGGGGGGGGCTCGTATTGACACGCGGCAGGTGCTGCAGGCCGTCGCATCGGGGACGGCTGCGATTAGAGCGCGTCTTAGAATGGCTCTGCGCCGTTAATAGCTTACTGTTGACATTCCAGAGGCAGAATGTTAACCTTTCACTGGATCTGAGTGTTATTTTTAATCTGGTAGATTCTTGAGAGAGCTCCAGTCTCAAGTTTGGCAAGCTTCATTTAGGTTTTCTTTTATGAAATATACATGAGTGCTGTTGACTATTGATCAACACAGGTTATTTTTAAAATGTCGTTCACACTGGCAGTATTGGCTTTACAGCCACTTAGACTTTGCTTGCCCAAAGGGGACGATTCCTCTTTTGCCAAAAAGCCAAGAGACAGAAGTGCTAGTTGGCCGTGTCGTCCCAGCACCATGTCAGCGGAGTTTGGAGTGGCAGGTGTACACGGTCGCTACTGACGGAGAGCTCTGCTTTGCCTTAACACATTTAACCATCTATCCATACATCTTTCATGCCTCTTCTCTAGTGCAGGGTTGCAGGGAGCCTGGAGCCTATCCCAGGAAGCACAGGGCACAAGGCTGGGGACACCCTGGACAGAATTGAATGCACATTTCCTAACACACTGAGTTGTGAGTGTTACGTATTATGTTCTGTTAGACATTACATTATCAGTCTTACACAGAATGGTAGAAGGGCATGTTCTCTGGCATTCCTGGGCAGCCTACTTGCCTGGAGTTGTCTCCTGCATGCTGACAAAACGTGTAGTTTTGTGTCGGGAGGGATTGATGCGTCCCAAAAAATGGCGAGATGGGGTTCCTCCCCCCTCTCCCCCAGCCTTCATGGCCCCTTCCTATGAAATTGGAAGCTGGGGACACTGCTTCTGTGCGTCTGGGATGGTGAGGGATTAAGCCAAAAACCTTAAAGCCATCTGAATATCGCAGTCATGACATTTTGGATTAGTGAGCCTCTAGCAATTTATATTAACGACAGAAGATCCGTGGCCAGTTGAGGCTTTTATGTCAAATTATTTTTTTTTTTTTAAATCCTTTTAGAAATTAAAAATCAAATTGTCTCTGTATTAATGGAGAGTGGGCTTCCCACAGGATAGTGAAGTACTGCAGAAGTGGGGGACAGAACAACAGGCAGGTACAAAGCAAAGTGCAGATAGGGCGCCTGGCGCTGCTGTCTAACTGCTGATTATTACTCCTGTACCTTGGTGATCTTGTGAAGGTCCTAAGTGCAGTTCCATTACATGCTGAGAAGATAGAGCCGGCGTTTTGCCAAGTGAAGCAAACGGAGGCGTCTCAGCTGCTGATAAAAATCCATTAGGACACTGATGCCGAGAGCGCCATCGTCCGCTCTAAGGTATAAACTGCACTGTGCTTCCTAGCCACACGTTGCCCCCATAGTGTCCAGACGCTCAGTCGTTGGAGTTGGAGTTACAGCACAATGAGCTGCCTTCCTCACCTCCCTGAGAGCGAATGCTCTGTGAATTCAGACAACACATATCTGAATGATGGCGGTGCTTCTTCCCCGTTCCCAGGACTGGCCCTTTGATGACGGAGCCCCGCCCCCTACCAAGATTGTGGATGACTGGCTGGAACTGCTGAGGAGCAAATTCTGCGAGGAACCGGGCTGCTGCGTGGCCGTCCACTGTGTGGCCGGTCTGGGCCGGTGAGTCCTGGGGCTGCTCATTTAGTAGGTCCCCTGAATTATACACTCAAGACCATTTAAGAGGGTTTTTTTTATGACCTTTTTCATTGCTCCCAAATAACTGTCGACTTTTGTGTGTTTATCTGTGTTTTGGCCGTTTCAATGTCGGTTGGCTGTATTTGTGTCGGCACTCCTCTTTCTGACGCATTTCACCCCCTCGAGACCCCGGCCTGCCGTTCCTGTAAAGGCTCCAAGGCTGCTTTAAATTCATGTGCTTGTTTTTAATGATCTTCAGATGCGGACTGCTCTACAGTAGTGGGTACTCTGCTCTTTGAAAAGGAGTTTTATTTGTTAAACACAGCATTCAGTCAGGGGGAGCCTTACCCCATCGTCATGTTCTGACACGTCCACAATGCATTGCTCCTCTGTCTTTTGGACTTCCGCATTTTAGTGTTTTATCCCCCCTCCCCATCACTTCAGGAAGACGGTCCAAGCCAAACAGCATAACAGCTCATGGATTATAACAAAGCAGCCCTTTCCCCTTCCTTATTAGGTCACAAAGTGAGCCTCAGCTCTCAAACAGCACAGTCTTCCCGGCTCCTCGTTGACATGTTGTCATTTAGCAGTGTCCGAGGCCGATTGCCATGGTAATGTCACGATGCCTTGGTAGAGATTTGCGTGTTAGACCCGCCAGACAGGCCAGAAACCCCCTTTGGTGGAAACGGTTGCAGCTTCCCGTGAACCTGGGCAGGTATGCATGTAGTAAAGGAGGATGCTGGCGGCTGTCTGTGCTGTTCACCGATTTGGCGGCGCTCTCTGCGGGGCTGTTCACCGATTTGGCTAATTTCTCTGCAGGGCTGTTCACCGTTTGGCTGCTCTCTCTGCGGGGCTGTTCACCGTTTGGCTGCTCTCTCTGCAGGGCTCCCGTCTTGGTGGCATTGGCCTTGATTGAAAGTGGAATGAAATATGAGGATGCCATACAGTTCATCAGGCAGTAAGTACATTCTGTATATTATGTGTGTCATTTAGGTGCCCCTGGAGTAAAAACAACTTCATTTTGCTGTTTGGCAAATGATGGTAGAAATTCCCGAAATTCTACCTGGAGGGGAGTTGGTGGCCAGTGCCCCTCTTGTTTTTGTTCTCCAGGAAACGCAGGGGGGCAATTAACAGCAAGCAGCTGACCTATCTGGAGAAGTACCGGCCCAAGCAGAGACTGCGTTTCAAGGATCCTCACAACCACAAGACCAAGTGCTGTGTTATGTGATTCTAGTCCCTCACCCCACACTCACATGGCTTATGGACACGGACGACGCCCTATAGGTCTGAAGCATTTTGAAGTTTGATGTCGTCTTTGCAACGCATCTTAAGCTCAGGGCTGTCAGAGCCGCGCCTCCCCAAATTTGTCAGCGAATTTCTTGACGTGAGAAAGACGGAGGACGACATGCGTCACCAAAGTGGACTGTGAGCATATGGATGCCAACACTGTAGCTCACTGGCCCTGACACACAATCCCCCCTCCCCCACATCACCAGCATCTTCCTATTCTGTGCCCCACTGCAGATCACACCTTCCAACCCAGGGGGGTTTCCTCCAGGCCATGTCCGCATGGACATGAAGTAATTTGTGAAGTATATTTCAGTCTGTCCTGTTCCTCCTGCTCAGGGCCGTGTGCAGCTCAGTCATGTTTAACCTGCCACCATGATTTCTTGCCACTTCATCTCTCACTCTCTCCCATATCACCCTGTTCCTCCCTCGCTGGTGGCGGGACAGGTGTGTGTTTGGAGGAGCGTGTGTTTTTAAAGCAGAAATTTTATTTTTTACAAGAGTAATATAAATTTCTCTGGGATTGGTGCGTTTTGCCTGTAGCTGCTCACTGTCTCTCACTTCATCATATGACTTCAGCTGAAGGAGGCTGTACGCTGAACGGGAATTCTCCTCTGGACCGATGACACGGCATGTCAGTCCACCTGGGTTTTACACCTGGTCACCCTAATGTCGCCCAGTTCCTGTTCTAGTTCCCAGTTTGGATAATCGTAAACTATGGCCATGGATGCTGGGTTCCAGGTATACCGTGAGATTTGTTTTTTCTGCCTTGAAAGTAAATCACTTCAGATTGATTGTTAAAGAAGTAATAAAGTACATGTCTAAAAAGCAGATGGTTGGTTTGTGCTTGATTTCTTGCCGTGACTGATGAGGACAAGTGACACCTGTATGATGAAGCTTTATTGATCCCCAAAGGGAAATTCTCTTTCTGCAGCCAAGGGCCCAGGGCCACAAACAGGCCAAGGCCAGGCTTGGACTGGTGAGATACTCACAGGGCCCACTGGGCCACGTGCTGCCCCCGTCATTGACACACAGTGGATCGTATACCCTTCATATAGTTCACCCAGCTAGTACCGGGTAAAGAACCCCTTATGTTTCTATAACCAGTCAAAGGTTAGATGAGCTGTCATCAGAGTGGCCTTTTTGTACACTCTTGTACTTGTGACCTTTCTGTTAGCTCTTACTGGTCTGGCTGTTCTTCTCTGACCTCTGTCGCTAACAAGGTATTTTCACCCACAGAAATGCTGCTGACCAGTTGTTCTCTGTCAACTCAAGGCACTAGTGTGTGAAAGTCTCATGGAGGGCAGAGTGCAGAGCAGTGAGACTTGGCGCCATCAATCACACCATAATAAAAAAATATATATATCACACACATGACGTGTCACAGACCGGTTTATCTGTACAGTAAGTGAACGTCCTGTCCCTGTTAGTGATTCTGTATGTCTTGATACCACATGATTAGCTTTCTGGAGGAACATTTTGAGTTAAGCAGATGAGTTAATAATCTAAAACTGCCTCTGAGTCTATGTAGACCATTGTGTCGATCTTATACATTTTTTGCAGTCAAGCTCAGGGACCTGACAAACTTACTAGTACCTTTTTAATTCCCCCCTCAAAACAGAGTATTTTGATGCTGTATTTGCAAGCAATACAGTAACAAAAACGACACAAAGATGTATGTATGTTGTGCAGTCTGTAGTGCTATTAAGTAATTATTGTAAAACCTGGGTCCATGTCCAAGGCCATTCTCCTCTGGTTGAAATGGTTAAGACTGCCCCATATGTCTTACTGGCTTTACAGGTGCAACACTGGGTACCCAAGGTGCTTTTAGTTCATCTTTAGACAGTCCTGTGTATCCAGTAGAATCTGACTACCCCACCCCACCTCCAAAACGCATTTCTGTTGTCTGAATTGGAATTTCTGCAGCCTCAGTATTTGGTGCTGACAGAGGAGGGAAATGGCAAAAACCACCTTAAAACCAGAGCCAGAGTAAATTTGTAGGATGAGTATGATTTTAAACCCATATAAAGTACAGAAGCTGTAAACGGTGAATGAATGAATGACTGCTCTGCTCCATGGTTTGGGAAACTCCATACCCTGTCTGAGCCACACTCCACACAAGGGCGGGGCTCTAGGAAAAGGGTAGGTGGAAATGCCTGGCTAAGGCTGAGAATTCCACCACATCTTGAGAGCTGGAGGGTTTGTGTACGTGGGCAGTGGTGGCTTAATGGTTAGGGAGGCGCACATGTAATTAAAGTATTGCAGGTTCGAATCCCCAACCAGCAAGGCACTGCTGAGGTACCCTGAGCAAGGTTCCACCCCCAAGCACTGCTCCCCGGGCGCTGAAGACAACTAAGCAATCAAGTAGGGAGCTTTATAAAACTGCATTAATTCTGCGTTTCAATTGGCTTTATTCCAAAATGTGATTTCTGCCCCTTTTCATGACAACTAGCAATATGTCACACTCATTCCTGAAAGCTAAATCATTTGCCCAATAAGTCAAAGACTCGCTGCAAACACACTACTACAGGCTTGTGCATGTGATCCTGTAGGTAGGTAACTACTTAGGTACTTTTGTAGTACCATCATGCATTTTGGGTGAAAATGTTGCAATCCTGGACCTGAAAGTGGCTCAGACCACTTTGGGATCAGTTTTACTGTGGTGTGAAAACTGCTTCCAGAACCATTTGGAACCCAGCTGGTGTCTCGCTGCCAGCTGAGCTTCTCCAAAGGACAGAACCAGATGTCGGTCCTGACTGCCACACGCAATTACGTCTTTCTTCTCAAACAGAACTGTCAGCTGTACCGTTCCTTCAGAGACCGGGCGGCTGCAATACAATCTTAGAAGAACAAACATTTGTTGTGGCGTCACAGAGAAAAATCAGCCCCCAAAGAGAGCGAGAGCCCAGCCAAACATGTTTTTTTTTAAAAAAAAAACAAAAGCACCTTGCAAGGTGAGTTCATGCAATGAATAAAATGTTAGCTAAACCTTGATGTACATTGAGCAATTAAAAACCCTTTACTGCCAATAGCACAGATGCTCAATTACAAATAAGAAAAAAGCCATTACAGCCCCTACAGACATGGTGAAAAAAAAAAATATATGTATATATAGCAGAGTGAGGTAAAGTAACATCTGAGGAGGTCATGTTTAAATAAAGATAAAAATTCAGATGACATTTGTTTCAACAAATTCTTTTTATGAAAGTGATTTATAAAACAAAATATTGGAAAACTACAAAATGTCCCTATAGTAAACTTTGTGATTTAATTTACAGTGAATTTTGAAGATCCTCATGCTTGTCATAGGAAGACAAGATATATTCGTTCAAGCTGTTCTAAACATTGTTGTAAACACCAATATATTAATGAACAAGTTTTACCAAGACAAAAGTTTTATATTACTCAAAAAAAAAATGTCAGTGAATCAATGACATTAAGACATAACTGCAATGTAGCCAATAACCTGGCCAAAATAGTAGTGTGCACTGTAAATCTTTTTTGTTAAAGTTCTTTTTTTGGTTTAATAAATTGGCGTGTTACAGCAATTTATATATAACATGCAACCATGGAACCAGATGTCAACATGTGTGTTTAACTGTGTGGACAAAAATCCCCACTAGTCTTAAACAGAAAAAAGATGAATTACAAAGAAATGGTCATGATATCAAAAATATTTGTTAGTCAAAAGGCTGCATTATAAAACAAAACTCCAGGGGAAAAATAAAATAAAAAACTACTGACCTTATGAGACAAAGCACTTAACAGAAAACCTGACCAGAAAGTGTTATACCTTCTGTGAAACAAACTGAGTTTTGTCATTTGTCCTTAAAAACAAATTTAATAATACTCTTAAAAGGGGGAAAAATTAATGGAAAAGATCTTTTTCCCCTCCTGACCATTTACATTTTTACCCAACCACTTCAAGCAAGAAGGTCCTTAAGGGACATATAAAATACATTTTATTGTCCTTTTTCCTGTTGTTGCATGTCCAGATACTGAGCATGAAAGACGGCAGCTACATCTCTGCAGTACCACTAGATTCCCACACAGCTACCAAACGAGACAGAAACAAGGGTGTGTGTGTGTGTGTGTGTGTGTGTGTTTGCACACGCGTGTCTTTTATAATTAGAGTAACACCAATGCAGACCGCTGTAACCCGCCGGCCCTTCACGTGCGAATGTACGTATGTATATGTGTAGATGTGTCCGTGTAAGGGAGGTAAATTCAGGTTTGGGTCCCGGCTGCAGCAGGAACGTGAGGCCCAAGGGCATTCGGAGAGGAGATGACTGGGGACCCCGCGATGTTTGCCAGCGGCTGAGACACTGCCATCGACGTGACGCCTGCAGGAGAGAAATGGGAGGTGGAGCGATTGGTTAAATAACCCAGACCCTCGTCCAGCTGACACAGAGAGCACACGGGCGAGGAGTGATGTGACCCGACATACCTGCCATCATGCTGGAGGAGCTGACCGGGGTGTTGGCGGCGGCTCCCCCTACTGCAGATCCCATCCTCGCCTGGTCTTTCATGATGGGGTCTGTCAGCGCAGGGAAAACCGAGCAACCCGATCACTCACGGCACCCGACAGAGCCGCGGATGTGGCGCGGGCACGGGAAATACGACACGGCCAAACACCGCCACGCTGATGCTACAAAATACACACCGCAACGTGCTTTCGCTTCGCGGCATCGATTTCTTGTCAGATGAAACTAGTCACGGAACCGTGAAGAGCTTCTGCTGGAGATTTGTGAGAGACTATCATCTCGTAAACCGATATGAACAAAACCAGCTGTCTTTCTTTCCTTTCCTACGGGTTCATCAGTCCTCTTTCCCGATGGGTTTTACAGATGCAGATGTCTTGTTTTTAACATTCTTAGAAAGTTTAATCAGCATAGGGAAACTGAACTGAATAAGTGAAATTCAAGATCCTTGTTTAAGACAAGATCGTTTTATCACATGAACATCCCTTATCTTTTTATGCAAACCACATTCACAATATGGCACAGTTTTACCCTGGTAAACATCACCCCTCTTATGGCCTCCGGCGCACATAATTTTTGTTTACAAAAATTTGAGGTAATTCAACTACCACAAGATGATAAACATAGAAAATGTTCTGCAGCACAAAATCTAAAGTCAATCAGCGCCACCTATTGATGATAAAGCTGAGAGCGCCACTGCAAGAGGGGCCGCAGAGTATGAGGCCGCTTCTAGAATTTCCTTCTATACTTAGAATGGTGCAGAAGCACATCTAAGCACAAGAAGTCATGCTAAAAATACAGGAGTGCACAGTATTTACGGGAAGGAAATAAAAATACAGAAATAGGTGCACCTGTGTCTGGAAGGATAACGTGTGAAGCTGTCTTAGATTGAAGGGCTCACTGTGCCAGTCACAGCAGCAGGATCAGGGACACTCACAGAAGCAGGGACAGGGTGAACCGAGTCAGGGACACTCACAGAAGTAGGGACAGGGTGAACCGAGTCAGGGACACTCACAGAAGTAGGGGTGCTCCATTGCCTCCCGGGCAGTGAGCCGGGCCTGGTGGTCATATCGTAGCAGCTTGTCCAGGAAGTCCAGGGCCTCTGTGCTGACCAGGTGCTGGTTCTCACTGTGGACGAAGCGCTCCCACCTCTTGCGAGAGTGTCTGAGGACAATGTAGGTGCGAGAGGAAAAAAAGAGTAACAATTCAAATATTCCTGTCCTGTAACATTAACAAACATTTTGACTGGATTGCAGAGATACGCACCTGCCCAAGATATCATTGAAACGTGGGTCTAGTTCAATGTTATACTTGTCAATGTAGTCATACAAGTCCTCTGTACCCAGCACCTTAGCGATCCGCACAAGCTGTAAATATTAAAATGATAATGTTATCATTTAAGGGGCGGCACAGTGTTCAGCATTGTTGCCTCACACCTCTGGGACCTTGGTTCAATTCTCCCCCCGTGTCATTGTGGGGTTTCGTCCAAGCACACTGGTCACCCTGCCCTGCGCCTGTTGCAGCGATTTAAGACATTTAACAGGTAAAACTTTATATACCAGGGTTCCCCAATTTCAGTCCTGGGGGGCCAGTGTGCAACACGGCACATTGCACATTTCCCTGCTCAAACACATCTACTAAACCTGGTAATTCGCTGCTTAGCTATACAAGGTGCGTTTCAGCAGGCAAAGCAATCCGCAAACAGTGTTGCAGACCAGAGCTCCAGAAACTGGGGAACCCTGGCATGCGCTTCCCACAGACTGATGTTGCTCATAGGCTAAAACCCCGTAACTAAGAATCCTGCAAGGACATTTAAGAGAGCAGCAGTCATACGTTTAGCAAAAGACAATGGGTTTGTGACCAAATGGCATCACTACGTTCAAATGTCCAAAAGCCTGCCCAGACCTGGTCGTAGTTGTCGTGTCCATGAAAGAAGGGCTCTTTCCTGAAGATCATGCTGGCCAGCATACAGCCCAAACTCCACATGTCCAAACTGTAGTCATACATCTGAAACAGGCGACGGCCATGACAGTGATGACAAGAAATGCCGATTTAGATCAGTAACGCAAGAGCGAGGAGGAGCATCTCGCCAAGGCCCTACCTGATAGTCCACCAGCAGCTCGGGGCCCTTGAAATACCGGGAAGCCACACGGACATTATATTCCTGGTTGGGGTGGTAGAACTCGGCCAGGCCCCAGTCTATAAGGCGAAGCTGCAGACACATCAGCAGTAAACCGACATGAGCAAGCATGGGCCAGCAGTCACATGTTATACAGAAACAGTGCATATATCAAGCCTTTATATATACACCTTTTTGCATCATTTGCCCAATACAGGTGGCATCACACGCTATAAGACTTCAGACCCACACAAACAGCAAATTAATGATGTAGCAGCACTCTGCTACAACATCAAAAGCACTACTTATAAAACAGCCAAAAAGCTACAAACTTACAGAAGCAAACTGCAGGGTGAGCACGTGCATTCTATACCTTTCTGTGTTCGTGGTCGATCATCACGTTGTGAGGTTTGACATCCCTGTGCATGATCCCCATACTGTGACAGTAGTCCAAGGCCTACATGAACGAAACGGGAAATAGGCAAGACATGAATGGTGCTGCGAGAAGCAGGTAACAACTACGTATTAATGACAAACAGATGACGTATGCGCTAACTGCACAGCCATGACACTGAAGCGCGCGGCGTGCTACACGCTGTCGCGGCCGAATCCACACAGACATATACTAAGCATTAACGTGTCAATCGAAATACACGCTGCATCTAAGAGCATCTCCCATGAGAAATACAGCAATCGCAAGCGGATCGCCTCACCTTTAGGATTTCATACATGTAGAAGCGAATGTCGTAGTCCGATAGCGTCTGATACAGCTGCTGCAGGGAGGGCGAAAGGCTAACATTTAGCACCACATCAGAGGTTTAAGGGCAAGAACAAGATTTTCCTGGCCAGTTTCCTCACCTTGAAATCTGTGTTGTTTACATGTTCAAAAACAAGTGCTGGCGTCCGTGACTGATGAACAGAGAGGAAAAAAAGTGACATTTTATTCTGAATTCTGAGTTTAACAGAAATAGCTTAGAGTTGTAAACAATAAATCAACTCACCACAGGATCTTTGACAATATCTAGAAGTGTGATTACGTTGGGTCCACCTCTTAGGTTTTCTAGAATCTTAATTTCTCTTTTGATTTTCTTCTTCTTTACTGGCTGTAGACAATCATTTCATTTGTTCGGTGGGGAAAGTACAAGATTAGTGATTTTGCATAGATAATGAACACAACTAGATACAGCCACAAATGCAATGCTGCCATATCAAGACTGTCCAAGCAAAACTGAAGAATGAAAGGGGGAAAAATACCTTCAATATTTTGACAACAACTTTTTCATTGTTCGTGATGTTTATGGCTTCAAAGACTTCACTGTACTTCCCTCTGCCCAGCTTTCGCACGAGCTGATAATCATCTTGGTTTCTGGGGAACAAAAATATTCTGGGTAAAGCTGCGATACCAGCAAACACGCGAGGGACAGCATGCGCGAAACAGGAAAATGGCGAAAGCAGCAAAAGGTCAGCTAAAAGCACTTACAAATATGCTACCAAGTTTAGGTGTTAAGAAAAACATGGAGCATTTTGAGGAAATGAAATCTCAAAATTACTGAACATTAATTATTTGGAATAATCAGAGGACATTTACAGCAAGTTTCCCCACAGTGTTGTAAAGAAACAGGAGCACCCCTGACATAGTGTGCCATTGTCACACTACATACAAAAAAAAAAAAGTTCCTCTCAAAATAGACAATCACCCACACAGAACTGCTTAGCAGTGACAGCCACATTTGGTTTATACTCAGATGTACATGCATGTGCAGATAACTTCTAAAGAGATTCACATTGATTACGACTGCAGGACCTTTCCTGAAGACTTTTCGGTTGAGTACCATGTAAGTGCAACATCAAAACAACCCTCTGGCCATCTGGTAAATCAGACCCAATGAACCTATGAGTAATATTAGCCACCACAGCAGGTGGTGCCCTTTCAGAAAACACCATTAACAAATATAGTCAATCTAAAAAATAAAGCAGTAATAAAAGAAAAAATCCAATGTGATAATGAAAGCTTAAAGCAGAAACCCTAATAAAGCACAAAGGAAATTTCATAATAATTCAAACACGCCAAGCCACTTCTTAAAAAGGTACAATAAATTTTGAATGAACCAGCTACATTATCCAATAGACATCTCACAAAGCATTAAATCAATTCTGCAGCCGATACCATGTCAGTGAGAGCAAAGGACACACAGCAAATGCATCCTCTTGATTTCAATTTCAAACTAGTTGTATGTACAAACTAAACTTTAACTGTGGCTTTACTCACATATTTATTAAATAGATCCTTTTATCCAAAGCACCACACAAAACTAGACAAGAAAGCCGGGTCAGACATCATCTCTGCAGCAATTAGTGTAAAGAGCCTTGCTCAAGGGCTTAAAGACTGATCTATACTTCTGTGCAGAATCCAGGCAGCCGGTACAGCATAGCCACATAACCTACGCTGTAGCCTGACGTGCACCTCTCCAGAAATGTTACTACAGGGATACGGCTATGGTGTAGGACCTGTGGTCACGCGGCTAAAGACACTGTATATTCTACGCAGAAGTATAAATCAGCCTCAACAGTGACACCACTCTGCCAGCTATGGGATTTGAACCAGCAACATTCCAATCTCGGATACAGAGTCCAAACCTGCAGAGCAACGCGCCACCCCACAGCAAAACGGAAGAGCAGAGTGCCCAGACAGAGGAAGCCTGCCTTGTGCACCCCTAGCCTGAAGGGGCCTACCTCTGGCTTCTAAGCAAAGGAGCCACCAGCAGTCAAGTTGTCAAAATATTTCAAGAGAGACGATGGAGTCATATTTTGAGGGGATGGTTTTTGTCAATTTTCCCCCCTCAGAGGGGATGACATCCATGCGCATTCAATCTCAACTTGAGCCCCTGATCACAGACCGTAGAGATGGGTGCACTCCGAAGATGCCGCACTAAGACTCACCCCCACTCGACAACATGCGACTCGTAGTCCCAGTACTCCCGGGGTCTTTGCGTGTTCACATCAGGGTACACTCTGGATCGGCTTGGAACCGGGCCGGACATATTCTGGACGAGGAGGTGAGGGCGCTGTTCTCTGGATCACCTGTAAGAAGGAAGCGGGAGGTAAAGCTTCCTGTTAGCCAGCACATGGCCTGCGGTTTAAATCTGACAAGATGATCAGAAAATAGCAAAAGTAGCTAGTTCCTTTATCCATAAAGCCATTGAATATTTTTCAGCTTTCTAAGAAAGCAACTAGAGTAACAGACACACCTGAATATACAAGTATCCCAGTGATGTTTCAAATCTCAGCACCAAACCAGAGCATACTCTGTAAAGCGAGGTGAATTGCTCTCACGAGCTGTGTTGGACCCTCCATTCATGAGGCCAGCATATGAAAGCGACAGCACAGCCATGACACAACCCACCGCAGATGAAAGGAGAAGCAACAGCACAGCTCCATTCCAGGTCCCATAATCCACCTGTCACTTTAGATCCCTGCACTTTCAATTCCTTACTAATCAGCTTATTTCGTGGAACCATCATTCTTGCAGTCTACATAAAAGGTAAAAATGGTACAATGAATAAGGAACTAGCCTCAAATAAAGCAGCTTCAACAGGATTTGAAACAACTACACAGCCGCATTGTTCCCAATGCACAGGTGGGCTTTCAAAAGATGTCGTATTCAAGACAGAATATATGGTGGTCTTTGTGCCAGACAAAATTTTACGCCGACAAAAACAACATGCTCCCTGGAATTTCATTCCTGCCTCATGCTAAAGACTGCCCCACAACAGCACTGAAGCATTGCCCAAGAGTACCTCATCATGCCTCTCCACCACTATTTCAGGTGTCATTCCTCACCATCTTCAAATCATAAACATTATCTTTACTTTAACTGTCATGAATAAAACACAGGTTAATTAACAATGGAACTCAAGTCAACAACAAACCTATACTCTTATTAACCATGCCTCACACAAACAGAGTTTAAATAGGCATGTCATTAAGAATAACACACACACACACACAAAAATGACATTAACTTATTTAGTAGGCACTTTTGTCCAAAGTCATATACAAGCAAGGACCAGAAATCAAAGTCTGACAGTATCTCTGGAGCAAATGAGTTTAAGGGTCTCACTCAAATGTTCTATAATGACATCAGTGAGTCAGACACGGAATTTGAACCGTAACTCAATTAGCCAAACACAGGCACTACAATTACAGACTGAGTAGATGTTTTATCCATGTGTATATCCTAATCAGAACATCTCACAAGCTATTCGGCAGAGAGTGATATGCAGAGGCAGCCTGTGTAAACTGATTAGGTGATTAAAACGTCACGTATACTAGCCAAGCTACGAGCTCGCTTGCTATTTCAGCGATCAGTTAAGTCTGCGCTGGTCAGAAACACCACCGTCTTGCTTCTTACACTAACAATATGTCTAACAGTCTAGTTCTTCAAGAAATATGTCTAGCTGGTACATGTAGCAGGAGAAACACTGTCCACCTGGAGATGGAGATACAGTTCACAGGGTCTTAGCTGGTGATTGATAGCTAACACAAGTTACCCGAACGAGGTACCTTAAGCAAGCTGGCCAGCTAAACACACGTTACCCCCATGGAGTACCTGAGGGACGCCGACTGGGACGGCTAGTCGGCCAGCTAACACACGTTACCCCCATGAAGTACCTGAGGGACGCCGACTGGGACGGCTAGCCGGCCAGCTAACACACGCGACCCCCATGAAGTACCTGAGGGACGCCGACTCGGACGGCTAGCCGGCCAGCTAACACACGTTACCCCCATGAAGTACCTGAGGGACGCCGACTCGGACGGCTAGCCGGC
>JAODKE010000146.1:5326601-5342972 GCA_026779605.1 Mormyrus hasselquistii
CTAACACACGTTACCCCCATGAAGTACCTGAGGGACGCCGACTCGGACGGCTAGCCGGCCAGCTAACACACGTTACCACAGCGAACCACCTGAAGCACGCCGGCTGGCTGGCTAACGTTAACGGCTCGCGCCCACCACATATAGCAAGGCTGCGGTAGTTCATCTCCGCTGTCGGCACATCCCCACCAGGCCGGGTCCACCCCTACACCGCCGTATCGGCAGCTAGGCAGCCATTCATTGAGGGCCAGGCTGGACAACGGAGTAAGGGCTTCGGCGTCTAACACGGCGAGCGCTGCTGGACCGAACCTCGGAAAGCTCGTTTGCTACAAGGAGAGACTGGGTTAAACCCGACGCCGCCAAGCCGGGCCGTGTAACTGTGCGGATCTATTTCCAGTGGCTTTTTGTCCTCACTGTGGTTTTAAACGTAACAAGCCGGAGAAGGATATATCCAAGGGAAAGGAGAAAGAAGTCCGGCAATAACTCCCCCAAGGAGAGAAAAACTCACGTACAATTATTAACTACTACAATAACGAATAAATAGAAGTCACACTTCACGAAAAACAAGCATACATTTACACGGGGGGAAATAATACGATATAATGTAGTATATGTATATTATATTACCTCCCAGCGTCTCCTGGCTGACAATATGGCGGCTCCTATGCAGCAGACGCTGAAATCCGGCGAACGGTATTGCGATAAAAGAAAGCTCGCCCTCCATTCCTCTGGGGGGCGCCTTCTCTTGTAGCTAGAGAGAGTGGGTCAGGCAGGCAGGATGGGTAGGTGGGGTCGATGGAGTCCTGCGTTCAAACTCTGCAAAATGGTATTGCATTCTCTTCAATGTTCTCTGCAAATTAACCAAACACTAGAGAAATATAAATATAGGACAGTTTAGGGCGACTGTTTTGTAATACACTTTCGTGTATAATTAACATACACGTCTCTTTGCATTTTAAAATATTAATACCACTTCAAAAACACTTAATTACCCATTAGTAGAATGGGATACTAAACTCACAATCATTCAGAAAGACTGTACTCCACCGCAGCTAGAATGTTGCAACAATGCAGCATTGTGTAAAATTTTATGCTGAAATACAATGTTCCCCTAGAGGAATGAAGTATGGTGTGCAATTAAAAGAAATATATAAATAAATAAGACATGCAGCTGGACACAACTTTGGCACAACTGTTTCAGGTGCAAATGACCTACCCAAGTAAGAAGCTGCATGGTCACATTTATAGGCCTGTCTAGTATCTAGTGTCTTATGAAGTCTTATCGACACCTGCCCATCATATGAAATATCCCTCAGTCCCCAAGCCTGACTGTAACACAGAGGCCCTTGGATGCCAGAGTTCTTGACACACATATTTTTCAGTCATGGAAAATTAGGGACAGTTTTTTGAGTGAAGACAGACACTCTGGGATTTGGTCAGTGACCAATAACCATGTCTGATGCACATCCTGTCCAGAGCTCAGGGTTGGGGCTTACTCTGGGGCAACAGGAGGACCAATCCTCCAAAATAATTGTGTAGCCCAAAGGAGCTCTGAACACATATAGGTTGCAATGAGGTCAGTTGCCTGTATTTGAAGTGACCAGCTCCGTGGTGATACTGATGATCCCTCTGAAGTGTAAATGCGTGGCATTCTTCACATCGTGGCACTTCCCGCTTGCTCAGGGAACGTCTCCCTCCGCATGGATGGTGCAGGCGTCACGTGTAACGGTGGGAGGGGTTGAAATATAGCCGGCTCGTGTCCAGACGCAGGACTTATCTACATCCAGCAGCTAGTATCGCTGATAGAATAGAAGGTTCCTCAGAAGTGCAAGTTGTGGCAGACACAGAAACACGCGAGAACCATGAAAGCAATTCGGATGCTAGCAGGCACGGAGCCTCACTGCAGGCTGAGCTAAGGCAACACTATAAGCACACCTTCCTCCCTGTGTAGCTGGCATCTTTCAGAGAAATATATATGTAGAATCTACTCCAGACATGGAACATGAGGATAGGTTCAGGCAGCAGTCAGGAAACTAAGTGTCCTTAACACCTCTGTGTGAATGTGACCATGTAATTTCCCCAGGGGAGTAGCTAGACATAATGTCATTTCCCCCCCCTCCAGCCCACCCAACTTACATTATATAATTTTGTAATTTTTACATTTTCAAGGGCATCTGTAAAGTGCTGAGCCCCCTGAATCTATCATGGAGTCCATGTCCTTCTGAGATACCTGCATTTCACAGTGAATTCATTGTCCTCTTCACACTGTAATTAAAATAAAACAATAAAAACAACAACACAGTCAATAATTGACTTACTGTAATGGCTCAGCCCAAAAGCAGAGCCACATTCTGTGACAAAACATTTTCTGGGCCATAAGCTGCCTGCTAGCGTCCGAATTGCTTTCGTGGTTCTTGTTTGTTTATGTGTCTGCTATTCCAGTTGGCAGATGCTAAAATGACTGCTTAAACCCCAGCCGAGCTCAGTATACATGAAAGTGTTGCCTAAATACTTTCAGGAGTCATTTCTCATCACACAGCTGTTACGTATTGCATGAAGTCACTGTCATAGTTCATGAATCAGTGGTGGCGCTGTGGAGTAAGACTGCCCCCTGCTGACCATGCATAGCAGCTGCTGAGTGAGATGAGGAGCAAATGTACCCCTACAACCCACTGCCCGCCTCTCAGCCAACTGGTTGGCAGACCATTGGGAAAATCTCCATCATCTGGTGGCAGCTTTGTAAAGGCGCGCAGGAATGTGCGTGTGCTTCCTTGTACCACACGTTACGAGATCACATGGAAGAAATGTCACAGTGAGTCAACTCGCATTAGTCGCTGAAATCACGGAGGACCGCAGCGTGGCTGGAATGTTGGCAGCCAAGCTATCCTGTCCCGCATGCCTGCCAAACGCCTGATGCTGAGGAAGGCTGGGGCCCTCTGGGGGGAATTGAAAGTCGCTGCTTGATGGTCAGTAGGGGGCGCTCCTCTCTGTGTAGCTCGTAAAATGCAGTGCACTTTCGGTGAGGTGATGGGGTACTGTACTTCTGTGATTTCGTGCTAAAGCTGGATTCCGCTGCTGAATTCTCCTTCAGGCTTTATGAGGAAAATCGGGGAATGTGATTATCCAATATGATAACTCACCTAACTCATGTGCAGTAATATGAGTAATGCTTGCTGTATGTCAGTTTGCCGTCCTTGCCCTGTGTTTGTTGGATTAAAATTGTATTATAATAGCAGCACGGTGAACTAAAGCAAAAACACGGTCAAGAAGATAAGAAATACAGTATATTTGCATTTTGGCAGAGTCTCTCTGAGCTGACCAATCACAGAAATGTGCCACACGCATGAGCCAATGGCTTTCCTTAAACAAGCTGAAGGGTTCATAATCATTCTTGCAGAATATATAGCAACTTCTGTCTTCCTAAGCAAAGGCTAAGCTGGCTTTTTATCATGCAATAAAGCTAAACAGGAGAACATGCTGCACACACATCATAAATTAGGTTGGCTAGGAAAGGGTTAATGGTAAATTGGGAATGTTGCATTTCCAGCGTCATAACATTCTGGAAGTAATCAGTAAGCCTGAAATCTCTGTCTGGAGTCAGCAGAACACATTGTTCTCCTGCAGCTTTTTAATCCATTTCAAACTGCCTTCCTTCTGGATTCTTCTGAATGAAGCTTTGGGCCCATTATGTAGCGTGCCAGCGCTGGGGTTATGTTCCCATCGGGAGGCCTACGCGCAGCAGCCACGCTCTGATTGCACCGCCGCCATGCGTGGGCGGGTGGAGGGGGTCCCTCCCCAGCCCCCAGAACAGACGAGCCGTGCTTCCGTCCCGACCGGTTCCACTCTGACGCACGTGTTTGGCATCAGTGAGGCGGGTGTCTGGGGTCTGCAAGGGAGGAGGTGTGAAGGTGTGCGTGGAATCGCGCGATTTGCACTAGCGTGCTGCGCGTAGCTTTACCTTTCAGCTTCTGCGGGTTTCGAACTCAAACCCCAATTATTGCTGTCTAGCAGTGGATTCTCCCACTGTAATCTGTAACTTAGCGGCAGTGCAGATTTTTGGGTCAATGGCGCTTGTCTCATCGGTGTATCTACAGATGGTGTGCGCCATTCTTCTTTAAAACATACGCGAGACCTTCTGCTGGAAACTTTTAAAGTACAGGGCAAGCGGTGGATGTAAGTTTGCTGTTTTCTCATCTCGGCCTTTCCGTCAGCTCATCAGTCTGACAGTTCTGCGTCTCGACCTAATCCAGAGCCTCTCTGCAACCCCACACTTCATTTTTCCTGGTGATAGTGGTGAGATGGGTGGTTGGGGGGTNNNNGGTTGGGGGGGGGGGGGTGCAGACCTCACTTAAAGTCCAGCAGAACTTGTTTTCAAACTTCACTTACTATTTGTGCTGCGTTTGGCTGATTTCATCTCGGCTGCCTTTTTTTCCAAATACTGCCTCTGTTACAATAGTAATGTTTTTATAGTCTTATAATGAAATAGGTTCTTACAGTGGAGAGAAATAGAATGTAACATCAACATAAATTTAACATTTATTTATATGCTAAGAATGTTATCAAAATGTCAAAATATGTGTAATAGATGATTATATATGGCCAGAAATAATACAGGCTTCTCCGTGTTTTAGTGCTGGTTAATCCTTTTGGGGATAATCTTTATAACTTTATAGCCGTTTTAATCTGTGCAAATATACTTTTTATAACTTATCGCACTTAGAAACAGAGGTGACTTAAGTAGCTAGGTTTATTTTTACTGTCTTCATTGCCCTACATTCTTTTCTTTTGCTGACTATGCTTGTTTTTAATACGATAACCATCCATCAATCCACTTTCTCAGGCTACTTGTCCAATGTGACAGTGCTTTGATCAGACTACCACAGGCAGTATCAGCTGCCTCTATGTCCTCAGTGCTCAGGGGCAGGCTCTGGAAATGGCAGACTATATAAATAAGCTATTGTTGCACTTCATCGATTGCATGAAATGCGTCATGGGGGCATTGAGTGGTCAAACTGGTTGTGATGCTTTACCTGTTACTGGAAGGTCACTGGTTCGAAAGCGCCGTTGCTCTAGGGCCTGTTTGAGGCTATTTTCTCAAAAATATATATTTCTTTAGATAAAACATCTACTAAACATTCAATTCTGTTGACTGATCAGATGGGGAAAAAAAATCTAAAGGAAGGATGAAAAAGTTGCAAAGAAAAAACCGTTATGGATAATTGAGAATATCAGTATTTGGGGAGGGAGGGGTCACCAGTGAGTCACATGGGGGTGGGTGTATGATCATCGTCATGTCTGAGAGCATCAGCCTCTCCCCACCGCGGGACCTGCACACGTCATTGCATAGAGAAGGTGACTATGAGTTCACTGTGCAGCTCGGTCTGTACAGGTCGTCATCGACCTACGACCTAAACGACTGATCGACATTACAACCGTTCCGAGACCACAAATATGTGGCCGCGTCTGGCAGTGCTGCCAAGCGTGAGCTTTTGGCGGTTTCTGCCCCAACAGCAATGAACTAAGAACATGGTGATAAAAAGGTTAGAAAAAAACAAGCAATATGACTTGATGATATAATTTTATTATGCAGTATACTGTACATATGATAATTTTTGCATATAAAATAAGGGGCTGACTAACAACCAAAACAACTTATGACTAGTCAATTGTAATTCAATGATGACCTGTACTAGTATTCACTGTTTTCTCAGGTGTACTGTATGTCCTCAAACTATCTTCCTCCACCCAACCGCCATCCAATATTCATTAGTTTATTCACTTTTGTCCCGAAGCACTTGCAAGTAAAATACTCCTGGCTCCCAGGATTTGCTCCGCAATAACGATTGTGTAAGGCGGAGAAATGCTGTTGGACATCGAAATTAAATATGCAACAGGTGGTTACCTTCATGGGAAATGAGTGTAACAGGGCCCCGTCTCTGCATCTGGAAGATGTGTGCCTCTTTATGGCACATTGAGCATAAGAGCTTTTGAGACAGTCGATTGGCTTTGCATACAATAGGTCATGGCTAAGATTTCTGGGAAAAGTGGAAACTTTCAATTGGATCTATGGAGAAAACAGTGATATTTCGATCCTTATTTTCCCAGAAATGTTTTAGGTTTGACGTTCTTCAGTTTGTGTCACTTCTGCCAAGGTTTCCTCCCACATAATGCTAGCTTAGATCCATGATGGTTAAGTGCTCATCTATTTGTGTTTTCTATTGTTATGGAATGGAATGGACCCAGAGGAATTCCTCTGAGAGAAATTAAAAGGTGGAAAAGGACTGAAGATGCTGTGTTGCGGTTGGACAGAAGAGCAGATTCAGGCAAAGATTGCTCAACAATAAATGCTTCACTGAGCACCTCAGGAAGTCATTCCTTCCGACAGCTGTCAGACTGTTCAGCCAGTGAACCACTCAGTGCACATGTGCAATAATATCTATTCTATTCTTATCAATATCTGTTTGTCTTTTTTTGTCAATATTTACTGTACTTGTTGTTATATTCACCGACGGATTACCATGTACATGTCAGACTTATTTGTACACTTAAATTTTTGCATGAATACTGTGTAGCGTCCGATTTTGTCTGTTTATGTAGTTGTGGGCCATGCAGTCTATAATCATAAGCCATTCCCTCCAGAATAATGGAAGCATTTTAAATGTGAATCTACGTAAGTAGCAGAAACTGAGTAGCAATGAATCTGGAATAAAGATAATGCACATGGTGCACATCATTCTATATGAGGTTGAGGTTTTGCTTTCACTAAACCAAGTTGCCACTAAACCCTGTGTTTGCCTCACGCTTTCTCTCAATCCAGAATCACCTGTTACCTCCTCCCTACTGCTGGACTTATTGAGAGTTTCCAGGAGTAGAGTGACGTGTGCAGCACTGATAGTGAAGGTTCAGCTATAATAGGTATTACCACAGAGACAGGGAGGAACCCAGCTCTCTAAGCCACTTGACAGAGAGGAAACTGGGTTTGGATTCTCAGGCAGGGAGCAGGTTTGTTGTTTCTGGGGCCCAACTCAAAAGGTTACTTTGGGGCCCCTTAATGTAGTTACTGTTTGTAGCCAACAGGGGGCCCCACACAAATGTATGATTTGAAAGGTGGCAAACACCGCTGCTGTTTTCAGGGCCTCCACATTTCCTGGAAGAATCTGGCAGAAGGGGGGGGGGGGGGGAACACTTGCGACTGAACATGGACCCGTGTCCTGCTAGGGAGCCCCCCCGTCATTAACCCTGAAATGCTCTACAGGGAACCTGAAGTGATGCGCTTGCTGAAACATGACAGCTGTTGTCCAAGACTGATCTCAAACAGAGCTGAGCAAACCCTCAGCAAACTGGGTAATGATGACTGGCCACATTTTATGGCCAAATACACTGTGCAGTTACCCTACTGTTTTATTTCCAATGTTCACTGTGGAGATTGAACCGAATAGAAATGAAATTCCGAGCTCCTACGTTTCTGGATGTAGTTTGCAAAAATGCCTTTGGAGGGCAGTGTTCCTTTATCTGTAAACCAGTTTAATCGAGCGCAGTAACCAGCATAAAAGAACTCTGAACCAGTTAGTTCTTATTTATGTGAAAATGTGACCAGCATATAGAAACATATTGGATTTCATTAGGCTACTTCACTCTTTACAAACTACTTTAATTCTGTAAGGCTCCTGTGATTGGCTAAATAGTTGTTCCTGTGCTTTGACTGGTTTGTTTCCTTGATTGAAACCCTCATTCAGCTGCGTCACATTAACATTATTAAGACATACATGATGTAATAGATTGACCAATCGGCATACAGCAAGAAATCACGGTCCTTTTAATTGAAATGGCAGTTTACCAGCCCTGTCCCAGCTCAAAGTGTCCACCCTGACATGAATTGGTCACCATATTTTCATAGTTTACAATTTCAGCACTTGTTTCAAACCAGTAATAAATTTCTACAAGCACATTGGAATTCCTTAGCTTTTGCCTGTGGAAATTGTGGTATAGCTTCTCAGTCCAGGTTTGTCAGTCTCCCTGTGTTACCACTTTTAAATCATGGCTTAAAACTCATTTTCACTCTTCAGTATTTGGGTCTGCTTGATATTTTAATTCTTAGTATACTTTTGTTTTAATTTGTATTGTTGTTGATGTCTTTTCATCTTTATTCGTTTTTTTTGTACCTTATTATGTTTGATTACTTTTATACTGCGTCTTGCAAATTGCACTTGGGTCTGTTAAAGTGTATAGCATTTTGGATTAACTATTGTCATGTTTAAATGTTCTATATAAATAAACCTGACTGGTATCATCTTACTATCCTGTGCGAGCAAAGGGTCGGGTCGGTGCGCAGGGTCAGTCATTTTACCTTAGTGCTTCTGGAGAGGTTTAAGGGGTTAGGGGTCTTTCTCAATGGCCCAGTGGTGATGTAATGACTGTGCCAGCCATGGGATTCAAACCCATATCCTTCCAGCCAGAGACCCCTAACCCACAGAACCACATTGTCATAGTCAAAGCATGCTAACGCTGATTTGTCCAGCCTGCTGTAGTGTTTCTGTTATGCTGCTGCAGGTTGGACCCAGAAACCCCGGATGACCTAGTGGCTGGAGCTGGCGGCATTTTCCCAGAACTGTGCAAATTTCTTTCCCAGATTTGGTATCTACAGACACATTTCCTCAAGTGATTCTGTGAATCCGTATCATTTCCTTCATCGTGGAAGCAAAAGCGTAAGAACACCTTCTCCTGTTTCGGTCATGTGACATTTTTCTTTTTCATCTATTCCTTAAAAATATCCGTATGTATTTCGTTTTTCTTAACAGAAAGACAGAATATCTAACATAATGCGACCTGAAACAATGATATTAATTGTTTGCATAAGTGAAAATGTGATGGATAAGTGTGTAAACAGCCAGAAGAGAACCAGATGTTGTTCACATTGCCAAAAGCGTAGCAACAAAAATACTTCTTTAGCGAATAGCATCCAGTCCAGACCCAGCTTTGTGCCCTGTGCTGCTTGGGATTGACTCCAGCTCTGCTTTCCCCCAACCCTGACCAGGGTAAGTGACTGGAAGATGGATGGATACCAGGGCAGTTTTCCTCCTGTTCATACTGTCGAGACACTCAGCTAGGTGGCATCCATCACAAAAGCACATATATTTTGGTTTTGCCATTACTCTGTACTGCTTACATCATCATTCAGCATTCTTGGCCCCGTGTCGTCCAGCTAATCATTGCTTCTTTTCCTTACTCTTCTCAAAATGTGGTAACAAGTGAACGCAAAGCAGACCATCTGTTTATCTTCCAAACCAAGGTATTTAACGGGAGTCAGGGCGTTTCATAATCCCTCATTGGAAAACTGCTTAAGCTTAATAAAAACAGCAGCGATCTGGAAGCTGGCCTTTGAGATTTTTTTTTTGCGTAATCCCCATGTTAAATTTTCTAATTGGGGTCTCTCCAGGTGTCGTAGCTGATGTGCTACAGATGGGGATGTGCTGTGGTCTCACTTTTCCAGTGCTCACCGAGGGCAATAAAAGCGTGGATTTTCTCCGTTTCCGCAGATGCTCTCATGCCCAGACTCTCAGAGGGAGACGGGAGCGAGTGGGACCGCAAGCAGGACCGCGAGCCTATACTGTTTTTATCGAAGGCTGAGCCTGATGGCGAGTGGACGGCCCTACCCTCCTTTTTAAGCCCCGACATTAAAACCGAAGCCCAATCAAAAAGGACAAGCCGTGCTGGGGCCAGCCCTCTCAGCTGCCGGGCCTCCGGGGTGCTTGGCCGTTCTCCTTCTTTTCATCCGCCCGGCTGCGTGCCGTCGCCTCTGCGGTCGGCTGCAAGGACGTGGCCCCAAGGAGGAAAAGCTCTTTCGGCGATCAGAACTCGTTAACTCGTGCTTTTTAAGCTCAAGGAATCTATGATGGCTTTCAGGCTCCTCAGGTGCAAAGGAGCCATGTTATTTTTTTAAGTCGAGTAAAATAAAGTCTGAAAGTCAAATAAAGAATGATAATTTCTAAAGAGTTTTACGAGCGGAGTCTGCGGAAATGTTTAAGCGCACTTAGGTGCGCGTGGCTTTTCTGCTCCCCCCATCATTGTCTTTCGCCTCTCTTTGCGTCGTGTTTCCTCTTGGGAAATCAGGAGTTCGCTGGGGGAGGAGGTGCGGGTATTTATTCATGCCAGAAGGTGTCACTGTAATCAAAACATGAAGTGATCTCAATTAAAGGGACTGGTGCCTTTTTTTTTTTTTTTTAAAAATAGGTACCTTCTCAGTGAAAGACCATGTGGGGAGTCACAGACTGGGGGCCACACGGGCTAAGAGCGTGGCAGGGGGACGTAGTAACTTCAGAGAGGGCTGGGCATGCCCGAATCCCCTGTCTTTACTGCTCTGAGCTGTGTCTATCTGTCCTACTACTGTATATGCGAGAACAGAAGCTGGGAGACCCAAATGCAGAAACGGCGACGGCGGGCAGAAATCTCGGCCGGAGTCATGAGAGCAAAGAGATCGATAGCCAGGGGAATCAGTCTTACAAATTCACAAGAGGAGGATGGTCAGGACACAGAGGGAGTCCAAAGAATGTCAGGAGAGCAGAACTCAGGAACTGGAGAGAGGAGAAAGATCAAGGTATGACACATAAGACAGAAATAGCGTTCATGAACAAATTAACTCACACTGAGGAAGCGGGCAGAGGAACTTGAACAGCTATAGAACAGGAGGAGCTAGTAATCAGTTCAGCTAATTAAGTCGAGTTCACATACAGGCAGTGACATTGCAGCAGAGTTTATATTTATAGTGTTCTTATTATTAAGAAAGCACATATTTTCAGGCAAAAGTGCATAAAATGTCCAGAGGGAAAAACTGTCTATACTGTACACGGCTCCATGGGAATTTGCTATCGTACTTTGAAATCCCCTGACAAGCCATTCATCAAACTCCTCAGGGAGTGCTGCCTTACCTTTCCCACCAGCCAGGACCGAAGGAGAACTTGGACATGAGTACATGGACAGGAGGAGAACATAGAGTGGAGGAGAAAATGGACAGGAGGACATGGTGATGAGGACATGTAGAGGAGAACATGGAGAGGATGGAATGGAGGAGAATATGGGGAGGGAAACATGGAGAGGAGGCAATGATCAAGAGAACATGAAGAGGAGAACATGAAGAGGAGGACATGGTGAGGAGGACATGAAGAGGAGGACATGGTGAGGAGGACATGGTGAGGAGAACATGAAGAGGAGAACATGAAAAGGAGGACATGGAGAGGAGAACATGAAGAGGAGGACATGGTGAGGAGGACATGGTGAGGAGGACATGAAGAGGAGGACATGGAGAGGAGAACATGAAAAGGAGAACATGAAGAGGAGGACATGGTGAGGAGGACATGGTGAGGAGGACATGAAGAGGAGAACATGGTGAGGAGGACATGGAGACCCTCAGAGTCGTTTGTCCATATGCACTATGTGCTGTTCTGGCTTTGTGTGCAACAAGGAGTATGTTTGCAATTTTACTTTTATTGTGTGGTTTAGATAATTTTTTATTTAGTTTTAAGAACTTGTGTTTCATGTGTGTTGCTTTCTTATTTTGATTAATTGGTCACAGTTTTCCTGAATAGGACAAGCAATTACAGAAAATAGATGGATGGATGTCGTTTGCTCATAAAAAATATTGATGCGAAATTTACCTCTGTACAGCTTGTATATTTTGCTCTTACTTTTTCTTTTCATAGATTTAGTGGTAGATTTAGTATCAGGGCAGGAAAGCAGTTTGGGTAAATACTTATGACATCGCTTAATATCTCTGACAGAAGCTTTAGTTCTGCTGCTTTCAGTTGATGAGTATTTAATGAAAATATGCTAAGTGGATGAACACGAATCGCCTACCATTTCTAGTGTTAAAAACAGAGACAGGCCAGCAGATCCAGGGTCTGGGACACATTTTTTTCCTGCCTCGATGGTAATCTGCACCAAAGCTTAACGCAAGCTGAGCAAATTTCGATCTTCGAGGAGAAGTGGGGATGCAGAGAATGCGATACCGGCAAGATGAGCGAGACGGAAGCGTCTCCCGCCAGATCCACTCTCCCCCACAGAGTGCTAAAGCGCAGTCACTGCCGAATTCCTTCCCGATCGCCTCAGCACCTGCTCCCGAAATCTGTCTCTGCCCTGGATACTGCAGGACACTGAGGCCTGATGCACTGCACATATGCTGCCTTGGCAGCTTCTTGACTTCTGATCGATTTTGTTTCTTCTATAACCACATATTTAGAAAATAACATGCAAAAGTTAACCGGGTGACTTTCTTTGTGCTGGGAGTATTCACCATATTCACTGCCGCCTCGCAGACTAAGGGCTAAAGATGATTCTCAGGACCCATTTAAAGTGTTTTTACTGCTTAAATTATACTGTATATGGAAATATTTATGGTGTAAAGGTTTGTATGTTCTGCGAGAAAAACCTGCACCTTGGCCTCTGCAGTGCTTCATTATTGAGCTGCATTAGTGTGTCGTGAGGTGAACCTGCACCTTGGCCTCTGCAGTGCTTCATTATTGAGCTGCATTAGTGTGTCGTGAGGAGAACCTGCACCTTGGCCTCTGCAGTGCTTCATTATTGAGCTGCATTAGTGTGTCGTGAGGAGAACCTGCACTTTGGCCTCTGCAGTGCTTCATTATTGAGCTGCATTAGTGTACCACGAAGACAACCTGCACTTTAACCTCTGCTGTGCTTCATTAAGGTGCTGCATTAGTGTGCCGTGAGGAGAACCTGCACTTTAACCTCTGCTGTGCTTCATTAATGTGCTGCATTAGTGTGCCATGAGGAGAACCTGCACTTTGGCCTCTGCAGTGCTTCATTAACATGCTGCATTATTGTGCCACAAGGAGAACCTGCACTTTGGCTTCTGCAGTGCTTCATTATTGAACTGCATTAATGTTCTGCGAGAAAAACCTGCACTTTGGCCTCTGTTGTGCTTCATTAACATGCTGCATTTGTGCCTGCAAGAAGCTCCAGAGAGGTCAAACCCACTTTCTGTCAGCTGGGTCAGGAGATTGCGTTCCTCTCAAACTGGCCATCTCTGTAGATGCTGTAGAGCTCATATGTTTGGAGGGGCGAGGGGGGCTACGCGATTCTGTAGCTCTTCCAGATAGCACTGTTTTTTTAAAAATGAAAATGATAAACATTACCTGGTCCAGAGGAAAAAGTATCTTAGGCAGGAAATGGTATTTAGTGTCTCTCAAAGGGAAAACTTGTCTTCCAAGTTAAATGTCCATGCTGGTGTGCTGGCAGAGCCTGGGCCTCCGTGGTGGGGGTGGGTTGTGCAAACAGCCCACGCTGCAGTGAGAGGGACGCTTGCAGGTGTGGCGACGCGGGGGAGAGGGGGCCCCCTGCCAAAACAGCCACCTGTTGTTCCATAGCTGTAATTTTAGGACTTCCCCTTGTCCGGTCTTTACATTGCTCTGCCCCCCCCCCCAGTACTCCCCTCTGCCAGAGGCCTGATGATCGGAGCCAAGAGGGGCTGGGGGCTGTCATGCGTATGGCAGCTCACTAACCGCTAGGCCCCCTGGGGGCTGGGATGGACAGAGAGGCAGTGAAGAAGCCCTCCCCCCTTCAGTGTCCGGGGGAAAGTAGCTGTCTAGACCACTTGGTATCTAATTTGCAAAAGCAGCTCTGTACTTCCGAGCTGTGAGGTTTCAGCTCACAGGCCCAAACACTAATGTGTGGCTGTTTCTGGGAAAAATACGTAAAAAGTCTGATGAGGAATGTCTCAGCACTCCCATGGCCGTCTCTTTTCATTTACCTTCTACTTGTTCAACTAATTACTCTTTTCAACCTGTGAAAGAAATGATAGTAATATTACATCTGTTATAAATCTCATATATTCCCTTTTCTACTGGGCCTTATGAATAACAATTCAGATAAATGTTATTTTCTGCAAATAGTCTCAGGGGCTGTCATAGGCTTGTCTAGAATAAACTTAAAATGATTTGCTTCAGTTAAACCCAAGTGCGGTATAAATAAAACTCTACGCCGGCTTTCATAAAAGCTTACAGAGAAGCTACCAGACAGTACTGTTATTATCGGAGCCATCGCAGGTGCATAGATGATTCACTCTATTCCGAACGAGTCCACTACAACAAGCATCCACCGCATTGCGCTGTGAAACAGGGTCGCAGAATGAAGGCAGGCCCTTCACTTCACTTCAGGGTCTGCAGAATGACCCCATCCATTTCCATGGTTTTGCTCTAAGTGTTACTGTCATTTTGCTCTCAGTGTTACTCTGAATATTACCGTCATTTCACTCTCAATGTTACTCTGAATGTTACTGTCATTTCGCTCTCAATGTTACTCTGAATATTACCGTCATTTCACTCTCAATGTTACTCTGAATGTTACAACCCAAACCACCTTCCTATTCCTTATCTACCTCCCTCCCTCCCTTCTTCAGGCCCGTCAGCAGCTCCTGACAGTGTTCGCTTTCAGAAAAATGTCGCCTAGGCATTTTCTGAAAGGGAGGCTGCCATCAGTCATGAAAGTGCATGAGCGAATAGAGCAGCAGAACGGTAATATCAGTAAAAAGAATGAGCGCTGAAAAGTAAAGAGGACAACAGCTGGCAGAAACCTGTTAGCAAAATATATCAATGGTGTTCATAGCACTGCTGTGTTACTTGGTGATTTTTTGTCCATCTTATGCACTGTGCTTTTCACTCACTCTCTCCGGCGGGTGTCGAGTCTGGCTGCCCGGACCCCGTGTGGTGCTTTGGCTGACAACGCAGCGGCCGATAACCAGAGAAAAGGCTGTTAGGCGCGCATAACACAGCAGCGCGTGTAGCTAATATGATAGACAGCTGTGCTTTTTCTCTACATTGCAAAAGCCTGGAATTGCATTTTTTTCCCAAAGGACCATAAGACCCCAAATGAATGGCTTCTAATGGATGGAAAAGAACGAAAATTAACATCTTGGGGGGCAGCATGTGGCTCTGTGGGCTAAGCCTCTGTCTGTCTGGAAGGTCGCTGGTTCGAGCCTCACTTCAGCAGAATATTGCATTGCATTGCAATAGTCACATCTCTGGGCCCTTCAACAAGCCCCTTAACCCCCAGCTCTATGGTTGCCACTGTGCAAGTTTGTTCTCACCTGCCTGGCTGCCATGCAGAGGAAGATGGGGTTAGTGAATAGGTGCTAATTTATTTATTGCTATTTTCTTATTTGATGTAACATGTGAAGTCTATGGGGTTCAGGGCCTGGGGGTTGTATTAGCCATTTGCTAAAGCCTTAGCTTAATACTGCCTTCTAAACTCTCTGACATATATCGCTCTGGAAAAACTAAGAGACCTCTCCATATTTCTGAAAAATCTGCATTGTTAAATCCTGGTTTAATCCTGGTTGAATCCTGGTTCTACTGACAGAAGGTTACACAGCGAGCCAGGATGCTTCCAGGCTGACAGCAGTACACAAGAATAACGTGAAGCAGGAGACACTGGGAACGACCAGAAACCAGCCAGGTAAAAGGCAGAAGCGACTTCCTTATGCCAGAGATGACAGTTAACTTATCTGACAGTTTCTCATGAATCGGAGGATGACATCAAGTGACCTTCAAAAGGAATGGGAAACATTAAGTGCAGGTGTGAAGTGCACCGCTAGGACAATTCATAACAGGCTCCTAGAAGCAGGATTGAAGTCCCACAAAGCAAGGAAGAAGCCCTTCATTAATGAGAAGCAGAAGAGTCAGGTTGGAGTTTACAAAAAAATTTATATTTAACACAGACGCACACGCATAGATTGAGAAATGAGTGAAACTGAACATCTCTTGATCTCTTTTTTTGTCCAGAGCTGCTTGTGTTCAGACAAAGCAGCTAGCAGAGACTGTTACTTTCTGTGGAAAGGTGGGATCATTGTACAGAGTACCTGGAAGGGGGGAGTGATACCAGAGAAAAGAGGGACCGAAGGAGGAGTCGCAGCTGCACAAGCCTACATCCATAGAGGCTGGCAGGCTTGGGGTGTGTGTGTGTGTGTGTGTAGGGGAGGGTATTCTACCCCCTCACTGCCCCTCCTTGTCAGGATCTATAACTCAGCCTCCCCTTCAGTAAAAATTCATCAACCAGCAACCCCTCCCCCCCTCCACAAATCAATAACTGCACACACTTTAAGGCCTTTGTATTTTTCAGTGTTAACTGTATGTTTGCTGCTCAGAATCGGAGGTGAAGAACAGAAATAAGGTCCAGCACATGGAGAGAGCACCTGTGGGTGGCGTGGTGCTCTAAAAGGCCGGCATACTGCATTGCCCCCCCCCCCCCCCCCCCCCAACCCCCCCCCCCCCCCCCCCCCCCCCCCCCCGACAGCGCCCCGCCCACCCCCCCCCCCCCCCTGCCTTGCACCCCCCCCCCCCCCCCCGCCCACCGCGAGCCCTCCCCCCC